>JAYMFT010320698.1:0-10005 GCA_038088735.1 Panulirus argus | reverse complement strand
AAGCGAACCGTGTTCCGAGACGTGGAGGAAAGCGGACCGTGTTCCGAGACGTGTGGGGAAGCGGACCGTGTTTCGAGACGTGGAGAAAAGCGGACCGTGTTCCGAGACGTGGAGGAAAGCGGACCGTGTCCCGAGACGTGTGGGGAAGCTGACCGTGTTCCGAGACATGGGAGGAAGCGGACCTTGATCCGAGATGTGGGAGGAGACGCACCGTGTTCCGAGAAATGGAGGGAAGCGGACTGTGTTCCGAGACGTGGGGGAAGCGGACTGTGTACCGAGACATGGAGGGAAGCCAACCGTGTTCCAAGAAGTGGGGGCAAAGCTGACCGTGTTTCGAAACGTGGGGAGAAGCGGACCAGGTTCCAAGACGTGGGGGAAGCGGACCGTGTTCCGAGAAGTGGAGGAAAGCGGACCGTGTTCCGAGACGTGTGGGGAAGCGAACCTTGTTTCGAGACGTGGAGAGAAGCGGACCGTGTTCCGAGACGTGGAGGAAAGCAGACCATGTTCCGTGACGTGGGGGAAGCGGTCCGTGCTCCGAAACGTGGAGGGAAGCTGGCCGTATTCCGAGACGTGGAGGGAAGGGGACCGTGTTCCAAAACGTGGAGGGAAGCGGACCATGCTCCGAGACGTGGAGTGAAGCGGACTGTGTTCCGAGACGTGGGGGAAGCGGACAGTGTTCTGAGGCGTGGAGAGAAGTGGCCCGTGTTTTCGAGACGTGGGGGAAGCGGACCATGTTCCTAGACGTGGAGGAAGCGGTCCGTGTACTGAGAGTTGGGGGAAGCGGACCGTGTTCCAAGACGTGGAGGGAAGCGGACCGTATTCCGAAACGTGGAGGGAAGCGGACCGTGTTCCGAGAAGTGGGGGGAAATGGACAGTGTTCCGAGCAGTGGAGAGAAGCGGACCGTGTTCCGAGACGAGGAGGGAAGCGGACGGTGTTCCGAGACCTGTGGGAAGGGGACTGTGTTCAGAGAGGTGGGGGGAAGCCAACTGTGTTCCGAGAAGTGAGTAGAAGCTGACCGTGGCCCGAGACGTGGGGGGATGCAGAGCGTGTTACGAGACGTGGAAGGAAGTGGACCATGCTCCGAGACATGGGAGGAAGAGGAACGTGTTCCGAGCCGTGAGGGGAAGCGGACCGTGTTCCAAGACGTGGAAGGAAGTGGACCTTGCTCCGAGATGTGCAGGAACAAGACCATGTTCCGAGACGTGTAGGGAAGCGGACCGTGTTCCGAGACGTGGGGAGAAGCAGACCGTGTTCCGAGACGTAAGGGGAAGCGGACCGTGTTCCGAGAAGTGGAGGAAAGCGGTCGATGTTCCGACAAATTGGAAGAAGCGAACCGTGTTCCGAGACGTGGGGGGGAAGCGGACCGTGTTCCGAAACGTGGAGGGAAGCGGACCGTGTCCCGAGACTTGGAGAGAAGCGGACCGTGTTCTGAGATGTGGAGGAAGTGGAACGTGTTCCGAGACGTGGAGGAAAGCGTAAGATGTTCCGAAACGTTGAGGAAGTGGACCGTGTTCCGAGACGTGGGAAGAAGCGGGCCAGGTTCCGAGGCGTGGGGGAAGTGGACCGTGTTCCGAGACTTGGGAAGAAGCGGGCCAGATTCCTAGACGTGGGGGAAGCTGACCGTGTTCCGAGACGTGGAGGAAAGCAGACCGTGTTCCGACACGTGGAGGGAAGCGGACCGTGTTCCGAAGCGTGAAAGGAAGCGGACCGTATTTCGAAACGTGAAGAGAAGCTGACCGTGTTCCGAGACGTGGAGGGAATCGGACCGTGTTCCGTGACGTGGAGAGAAGCGGACCGTGTTCCGAAACGTAAAAGGAAGTGAACTCTGTTCCGATACGTAGAGGGACACGGACAGTGTTCCGAGCAGTGAAGAGAAGCGGACCGTGTCCAGAGACGTGGAGGGAAACGGTCTGTGTTCCTAGACATGGGGAGAAGCGGACCGTGTTCCGAGACGTGTGGGAGAGTGGATTGTGTTCAGAGACATGATGGAAGCGGACCTTTTTCCGAGACGTGAGGAGAAGTGGACCGTTTTCCTAGACGTGAGGAGAAGCGGACCATGTTCTGAGACGTGGGTGGAAGCGGACCGTGTTCCGAGACGTGGGGGGACGCGGACCCTTTTTCGAGACGTGGGGAAAAGCGGACTGTGTTCCAAGACGTGGGGAAACGAGCCGTCTTCCGGGGCATGGAGGGAAGCGGACTGTGTCCAGAGACGTAGAGGGAAGCGGACCGTGTTCTGAGATGTTGGGGAAAGCGAACCGTGTTACGAGACGTAGAAGGAAGCGGACCGTGTTCCGAGACGTGGAGGAAGCAGAACGTGTTCAGAGACGTGGAGGGAAGCGGACCGGGTTCCGATACGCGGATGGAAGCGAACCGTGTTCCGAGACATGGAGTGAAGCAGACCGTGCTCCGAGACATGGAGTGAAGCGGACCGTGTTCAGAGACGTGGAGGGAAGTGGACCTTGTTCAGAGATGTGGAGGGAATTGGATTCAGGTCAGGGACAGAGAGGGTAATGCACTCTATTTCGCGACGAGAGGAATGAATTGTCTTCAGAGACAGAAAGGATATTGGACTCTCTTCATTAATAAGATTGTAGATTGACTCTTTCATAAAGAAGGCTGGAAATGAACTCTTTTCAGAAAGTACGGGAGTATACTCTGGTCATGGAAATGAGGGGAAATGGACTCTGGGGAGAGACAAGGATGGGAATGAAATTGTGTCTTGCAAGGAGGAGGAAAATGCAAAGAAGGAAATGCACTCTCTTCGGAGACAAGAAGTACAACAGATTTTGTAGAAAGAAGGAAAATGGATTCTGTTCAGAGACAAGAAGGTATATGCCTCCCTGTGCACAGGCAAGGAAGGAAAGGGATTCTGCAAAAATATTGGAAAGAATTGTTCAGGATGAAAGCGGGAAATCGACGGTGTTCAGAGGTCTATGTTCAGACGCGACAAGGGAAATTGACTTTCTTCAGAGACACCAAGGTAAACGCAATCCATCCAGGGACAAGGAGAATGGAGTATTGTTTCCAGATACAAGGAAGAAAATGGACCCTTCGGAGACACAGAGGAAAATTGTTTTTTAGAGACAAGAAGGGAAATTTATTTTTTCATAGAGAAGAAGGTAAATGCACATTGTTCAGAATCAAGGGAGAAAACAGACTTCGCTAAGAAACAAGGAAGGAATTACTCTATTTAAAGGCCAGAAGGGAAACGAACTTTCTTCAGAGAGAAGGGTGGGGGGGAAGCGGACTCTGATAATGAGCCTGTTTAAAGACAAAGACGGAAATGAGCCCTCTTCAGGAACACGGAGGGGGGTCCTCTTTCTTCATAGACAGGGAGGGAAATTGACTCTGTTCTGAGACAAATAACGAAATGCACTCCATTCAGAAACAAGGAGGATAATGGACTGTTTCAAGGACAAGGAGGGAAATAGACTTTGCTCCGACACGAGGACGGGAATTAACTTTATTGCAAAGAGGGAAATGGATGGTGTTCGTAGTGGAGGGAAATCGACTCTGTTCAGTGCCAAGTGTGGAAGTGGACTCTGTTCAGAGACAGAGATGGGAACCGATCCTTTTCAGAGACACTGAGAGAAATGCACTGTCTAAATGCACCCTGTTCATATGTAAGGATGAAAATGGAAGCTGTTCACACACAAGGAGGGATAGAGACTCTATTTGAAGATAAGAAGAGAAATGAATTATGTTCAGGAAGAAAGATGGAAATGGATTGTGGTCAGAAACACAAAAAGAAATTCACTCTGTTCCAAGACAAGGAGGACAATAGTGTATTTATCGATACAAAAACGAAAATAGAAATCGTTCACAGAGAATAAGGTGTTCAGAGACAAGACAACGTTGCTAAGTCGGGAATGGGCTTTGTTCAAAGGCAAGGAGAGGGATGAACTCTGTTCAGAGAGGAGGAGGAAAATGGACTCTGTACAGAGAAAAGGAAAGAAATGGGCTCTGTTGACAGACGAAAAGTTAATCGGACTTTGTTCATAAACAATAGCGAAAATTAACTGTTGAGACACAGAGACGGATGTACACAATGTTCACAGACAAGGAGGGAAATAGACTGTGTTCACAGACATGAAGGGAAATAGACTGTGTTCACAGAAAGGTAGGGAAATGCTCGAAGACTGTGCTCACAGACAAGAAGGGAAATAGACTCTGTTAAAAGACACTCACTATACTCAAATGCAAGGGATATAATGAATTGTCTTTAGAAACAAGCGACTCTTTTGAGAGACGAGAAGGAAAATGTACTCAGTTCCGAGGCGAGGCGGGAAGGGAGGGGAAAGGGCCTCAGTTCTGAAACCACGTACAAGGAGACAAACGGACTCCATCCACAGACAGACAAGGAGCGGACCCCGTCCACAGACGGACAAGGAGGCAAACTGACTCCGTCCACAGACAGACAAGGAAGCAAACGGACTCCGTCCACAGACAGACAAGGAGGCAAACGGACTACGTCCACAGACAGACCAGGAGGCAAACGGACTCCGTCCACAGACGGACAAGGAGGCAAACTGACTCCGTCCACAGACAGACAAGGAAGCAAACGGACTCCGTTCACAGTCAAACAAGGAAGCAAATGGACTCCGTTCATAGACAGACAAGAGGGCAAAGGGACTCCGTCCACAGACAGACAAGGAGGCAAACGGACTCCGTCCAAAGACAGACAAGGAAGCAAACGGACTCCGTCCACAGACAGACAAGGAGGCAAATGGACTCCGTCCACAGACAGACAAGGAAGCAAACGGACTCCGTCCACAGACAGACAAGGAAGCAAACGGACTCCGTCCAAAGACAGACAAGGAGGTAAATGGACTGCGTCCACAGACAGACAAGAAGGCAAACGGACTCCGTCCACAGACAAACAAGGAGGCAAACTGACTCCGTCCAAAGATAGACAAGGAGGCAAACGGACTCCGTCCAAAGACAGACAAGGAAGCAAACACACTCCGTCCACAGACAGACAAGGTGGCAAACGGACTCCGTCCACAGGCAGAGAAGGAGGAAAACAGACTCCGTCCACAGACAGAGAAGGAGGCAAAAGGACTCCGTCCACAGACAGACAAGGAGGCAAACGGACTCCGTCCACAGACAGACAAGGAAGCAAACGGACTCCGTCCAAAGATAGACAAGGAGGCAAACGGACTCCGTCCACAGACAGACAAGGAGGCAAACGGACTCGGTCCAGAGACAAGGAGGAAACGGACTTGGATCAGACACAAGGAAGAAAATGGAATCTGTTCATAATCGTGAAGGTAAATGCACTCTATTCACAAGGAGAGAATTGGACTAAAGAGATGGACGTATATGGACTATATTGAGAGAAGGAAGGGAATGGACTCCATTCAGAGAAAAGAAACTAGATTGGCCCTGTTCGTAGACAAGCAGTTTGGTCATGAACATGGACGGAAATTAACTCTGTTCAGACACACGGAGTGGAGGAGGCTGTGTTACACAGAAAAGGAGGGAAATAGACTCTTTCCAGAAAAAAGGAAGAAAATGGAGAATGTTCCGAGATCAGGAAGGAAACTGAGAGATGCAGTCTATTGAGAAACAAGGAGGAAAAAGGATTTTCTTCCTTTTTTTCATAGATGTGAAGGGAAATGGACCCTGCATGACGACGAGGAAGGAAACTGATCATGCATAATGACAAGGTGGGGAACTGACTATGCCTGATGACGAGGGAAACTGACTCTGCATCAAGACAGAGAAGTAAATGATCTTGTATTAGGACAAGGAGGGAAATGAAATCTACCTAAGGACAAGGAAGAATATGGACTTAGGTAATACAGACAGTATACAGAAACGTGAAAGGTTATATAATTGTGGAAAATGTCAAAGACGGAGTCACAGAAGTGTAAAGATATGGAATTACATATACACTATAATCAGTGAAAAATGATCGCCAAATAATGTTTGGAATATAAAATAAGTATCAGAACATGATCGCCAAATACATTTCGGATTATACAAAAGAGATAATTGAAACACGATCGTGAAGCAGGACTAAACTTATTTCATATATGAGTTGAAACACGATCACCAAACAGCATCCAAAACGTATATAATCAGCTGAAACATGATCGACAAAAAGTATAAACATACTACATGATGTTTACTGAAACTCGATCATTAAACAGAAGTGGACACAACCAATAATCAAGAGAACATGATGGCCTAACAAATTTCCACATCTTTCCTTCGCTCACATCAATGCTCTAGCAGATCTACGTACTGCTCCGAGACCACAGCCCCCCTGTCTACAAACAGGCCCTACAGACTTCTCCGTGGTTTTCCCCAGCTGCTTCATATACCCTGGTTCTGTCTACTAACAGCACGTCGCCTTCTGCACATCACATCCCTCTAATTCGCTCCTCCCGTGCACGTCTTTAACCTTCTGCAAGTTCAGGCACCGAACATCCAAAATCTTTTCCACTCCATCCTTCCACTTCCATTTTTCTCTCCCTCTTCTCCTTGTTCCCTTTATTTCTGTCACATATATCCTCTTTATCAACTTCTCCTCACTCATTCTCTCCATATGTCCAGATCATTTCAGCACACCTTCTTCAGCTCTCTCAACCATGCTCTTCTTTTTACCACACGTCTTTCTTATCATGTTATTAATCACTCGATCAACCCTCTTAGCAACACATATTGTTCTCATACGTTTTGTTTCCAACACGTCTACCCTCTTCTGCACCCATACAGCATCAAACATACCCAGTTTCACCCTTCCATATAACGATTTATATTTTCACACAGTCTTCAATGCTCCCAGAACATTTTCTTCTCTCAGACTCTCAAACCTGTCCCTCTGCATTGCTAAACCTAATCACCTAATTACCTTGCTTCTAGAAACATTTACGCACAACTTCCTCCTTTCACGTACTCTCCCAAACTCAGAAACCAACTTCTGCAGTTTCTCACTCGAACTTGCCACCAGTTGTCATCAGCAAACAATATCTGACCCACTTCATAGCACCCCCCTCAACCCCTGCAGACTGCTTAACCCTTGCATTCACCTCCTTCACCACCTACTACATAAACAAAGTAAACAGCCATGGTGACATTACACACTCCTGCCGCAGACCCATCTTCTCCTGAAACCATTCATTCTCCTCTCTTCCTATTCGCACGCACACCTTCCACTCTTGATAAAAACTTCTCGCTGTTTCTAGTGACTTTGTTTCCATATCATATATTAGTAATGCAATCATAAGCTTAATCCCGATCCATAAATGCCACATACGTATCCTTCTGTTTCCTTGTGTATTTCTCACATTCTATCTTGCAACCACATTGTTCCTCCCCAATCTGATGCTCTGTATGGCTTCACCACCCTCTCCTATACAGCTTACCAGGTACACTCAACTTTTACTCCCCTTTAATTCGAAGACTTAGTTTTGTCTTCCTCGCCTTTTTACAGCGACATTGTATATGCATTTTGGTAATCCTAACTGCTTAACTGGTAATGATGCCTTAATCAAAAGGAGAGAAATATAAAAGAAGGAAAACGACTGCGGCTCACTAACTGACACAGTACAGGGAGCCACTCCTTGATACACTAGAGCGAATTACTACATGGATTGCCTCCTTGATACACACCATGGCTCCCTCACTACCACACCTCTGTGGTTTACTCCCTGTTTCTCAACAGAGGCTCTCTCCCCGCAGAACTACAGCAACTCATCCTGACACACGACCGTGGCTTCGTAGGTAATACGCTAGAGCATATCTCTCCCTGAAAACTAAACGCTCCTCACCCTGACACAAGACGGTATGTCTGACACACACTGTTCTCTCAGTCCCTTACCTATGTCGGTGGTTCACTCCTTGACACGTCAAAGGTTTGCTCCCTTCCACACTCACATCCTAGAGGTTCATTGAACCCTGACACAGGACAGCGGCTCACTCCCTGACGCCTGACCAGTGCTCTCATGTCACAGTCCTGCCTCTTGCGAAGTCGGAGACGTTGGGCAGGACCACGTAGCAGAAGTTACGGGGTTTGACCATCCGACCCGCAGTCTGACTGGAATCCTGCAAAAAGAGCGATATTTCAATTTTTGTTTTGAGAAAGATTAAAGATTATAACTTAAATCATAAACGGTATTTATTTTACTATCACATTTAGACTTGTCAGAGGACAACCACGAAAGAAGACGCCGATAGACGAACCGGCAGAGCAACAGTAGTCCGCCTGTTTACAGGAACCATCTCACTCATACGAATTCCGTCCTTGTGGCCAGGACTATGGACGTAAACCCTAACCTGCCTACTGGTGAAACCTCTGCACAGGTAAAGAAAGTTCAAAATATGGGACTTCATGGGTGGGTAACTCTCTCCCATACTGTGTTGTAGTTAAGGAGATGGTTTCACACACACACACACACACACACAGGGGACAATAAGAATGTAAAATTATATCCCCGTAAAACAAAAAGTAAAGAGAGCACACCATGAAATATATGTAATAAAAAAAAGCTAATGGGATTGCATACACTTACAAGAAGACCTAGAAAAACTATAGTTTCTTTGATACAAGACAACAAACGGTAAAATTTAAAGGAGACACAGCGAAAGTACACTTCCGTATGAATGTTATCCAGCAAGATGTAAACTCTGAGTGAGAGGGACTTGGGAGTTGAGATCTGATAAGCCGCAGGATCCTCACCACTGCACTACACCGCCTCAATCCCCGACACACAGCAGCAACTCTGCCTTGACACAGGACAGTAGATTCGCTCATTCCATGACAGGACTTCAGTCGGTGGTTTGCTCCCACTCTCTCTACAGCGGCTCATTCCCTGGAAAACAGCAGCGCACTCACTTCCTGGCACATTCCCTGGCAAACGCACCAGCGTATATTTCTCCCTGAAAAACAAATGCTTCTCACCGTGACACACGTCGGTTGCTCGCTCTCCGACGCACGCCGGCATCACCTACGTCAGTGGTATACTCCCTGACCAATCACAGCTTTGCTTCCTACAACACTTACATCACGGAAGTTTGCTCCCTGACACAGGACGGCGGTGCACACCTTGACACGCGACAACGGCTCACTCCCTGACACCTGACGTGTGCTCTCATGTCGGCATCCTACCTTTTTCGGCGTTAGCGGGTAACTGAGGGTGTAAATGTAAATGTGTTAGGGTTTTAGGCCTATCGACTGCCTCCAAGGGTCATTAAGGCCGGCAACGGCCAGTGGCACAATTCACACCCCAACCCCATGCTCAGGGGGGTCGGTAACCGCCCAGTAGTGTAGTGAAACAATCCCCGGGGAGCAGCCAGGGAGCGAACGCACGGCCACTGAGTGGCTCGCAACGTCCTAAACCCACCACACCGCCAAGGCGGCTACTGAGGGTGACGTGGTCGACTCCTGGAAGGTGGGCAGGTCCATGCAGTACATGTGTATGAGCACCGGTTTGGCCATCTATGCCGTAGTTTGACTGAAGTTCTATAGGTGAGCGGCGTCTTGATTGTTATTCTAGTAAAAGTTTTTTAACTTTAATTACAAATGGTGTTCATTTCACCATCAACTATAATAGCCTGGTTAGGACTATATCAGAGGACAAGCACAAAAGAAGACACCAGCAGACGAAAAGGCAGAGCAACGGTAGTCCGCCTGTTAATACCAACCATCTCACTCATACATGGCTAAACCTCTGCAAAGGTAAGAGAGGTCAAGCGACGGGAGTTTACGAGTGGATGATTTCACACACACAAGCACGTACACACTAAGGCTGCCTTTACACCAAGCGAGTCGAGTCAAGTCGAGTCACGTCAAGTCAAGATAATTCATCACGCGTCATGAATCGCCACTCCAGTTTAACACTGATTTGTATGAATCTAAAAAAAAAAATAACGTTCACACCGGAAGAGTCGAGTCAATTCGAGTCACGGTGCGTCGAGTCACATATAGGGCTGGGCCTATTTTTCACGTCAGTCACAGCGAGTGTGCCGTGGTGTGAGCAATTATGCAAGTGGAGCTG
>JAYMFT010320687.1:0-10006 GCA_038088735.1 Panulirus argus | reverse complement strand
GACAAGAGAGAGAGAGAGAGAGAGAGAGAGAGAGAGAGAGAGAGAGAGAGAGAGAGAGAGAGGGAGAGAGAGATTTCAGTAGAGGGTCTTTGGTTATCATTACTTATTTGTGTATAGGGGGAAAGGGGCAAGGGGGTGGGGGGTCGCGTCTGGCCTTCACTCGTGGGGGTGAGGGGAGGGAGGTCTCTTATCTATTTATCTTGCCATTAAGTTATTCTTCGTTAAGTTTGTTCCACGAGGCTACAGGACGTGATGAAAACATGCTTCACTCACGCCCCTCTCTCACTACTCTTCCATAGCCCAGCTTCCAGTTGTACCCCCTCTCTCGTTCTGGACTCTCCTCTCCCATTAAGGAACCGTTCCACGCTTATCTCGTCATGGCGTCTTAGAAAACTATATGTATTTATCATATCCCATTCAGTTCTGGCATCATTTCTTGTTCCATTCCCCTGGACCCATTCCAGAAATTTTATCATCATCTCTTCCAGTAAGGAGACCAGACTCTTGCGTCATGCACCAGCTTAAGACGACACGCACGTCACGCATGTCTTCCTCAATATCTCAAATGTCCCTGGACATGAAGGCCATTTTGATACTGACCAAAGATATGGTTCGTCTCCCCTTACGATCCCGCTGTCATGTCCTGGGTGACACGTTTGACACACTGCCAACTCTTGGTTCCCCCCAAGTGCTTGACTCGACATGGTTGTTGTCAATATCTGGTCTCTGCAACCTCTTTATCCGTGTGTGTGTGTGTGTGTGTGTAGATCAACTTCCTCATGACCTCAATAACCAGTTCCTGACCTGTGAGAAAATTAGGTCAAACCCACACACGAACAAAGCAACTACAGGTATTCAAATTAGGAACCCCCTAGTGCGCTTAATAGCCGGCCAACAGGTGGTGGTGGCTTACACCACCTGAGAGACCTGCCCTAACCTGCACCACTATCCTCAGGTCACACGTCCTGGAGACCAGGTCCTCCTCACAGGTAAAGGAGGTCAGAAGAAATGGTTTCCCATGCGTAAAAAATCTAAAAAAAAGAAAAAAGTCTCAAATCTTTCTATATTATCAAACGAATATATCGCTCTGATTCAGCAGAGACGGTCGACGTCTGAGGCAGTGAAGACGTCAATGAATCTTTCCAATCGATGCGCCGAGAGGTGATTCGTTCTTTATATACGAATCTGATTCGTTTCAGCTGCTGGCCCGTACGAAGGGTGCAGACCTGTGAGACGTAAGAGGACGCTCCGAGTCTGCTAATGCAAACATTTGGATTTCTTGCATGGACTTAAGGACCTCCTGGCACTACCCTGACCCCTGGCACTATCCTGACCCCTGGCACTACCCTGACCCCTGGCACTAACTTGACCCCTGGCACTACCCTGACCCCTGGCACTAACCTGACCCCTGACACTATCCTGACCCCTGGCACTATCCTGACCCCTGGCACTACCCTGACCCCTTGCACTACCTGACCGCTGGCACTACCCTGACCCCTGGCACTACCTGACCCCTGGCACTATCCTGACCCCTGACACTATCCTGACCCCTGGCACTACCCTGACCCCTGACACTATCCTGACCCCTGGCACTACCTGACCCCTGGCACTACCTGACCCCTGGCACTACCCTGACCCCTGGCACTATCCTGACCCCTGGCACCATTATTGCCTCAGGGATGATATTCAGGTTCCTATACAGCGGCTAGAGACTATACATCAGTCCTAGAACTCCCAGCTCTTGCCTTACAAACTTCTAAGTCTACCAACAATACGTTTTCTATGACTTCGACATTCACAGAGTCATTTGATATTCATTCCAAACTCGATAACTGTTGAGATGATGTCCTTTAATAATGACAGGGAGAGTCGTCGGTCCGTTACTGGAAAACAATATATTATGATGTGGTGGTCTTTCTTCTCTTGAAAAAAACAATAGACTTGACGGAATCTTAATATTAACGAACCATTAAGGGCAACTACATTGTAAACAATGTTATTTTGTTTATATGTGAGTCACCTGTCACGTCATGACTCGTCAGACTCATATCTAATTATCGAGCGTCACGTCGACATGAGAGAGAATGTGAGTCACCATCATACCTCATGTCTGTCTCGTAACACCCCACTAGTCAGCTAATCATGAGTAGACATGAGGGTTCATCATGTTACATAATTATACCTCATGTCAGGGTATCATCCCAGTGCTCCAGAATCATCCGGTCACGCCTGGACGTCATCTCCATCATCCCGCGTCGGGATCATCATCCCACATACGCATCAACCTGGGTGTCCTCATACACATCCAGCGTATCATCCCCTTAGGACGCAAAGTGAATGTGCGTTGCGTACAGCGATGAACAACTGTATAAAACAAGAGAGACCGTCGGCTTACTTCGATCTCGGTCACTGCTGCCCTAAAAACTTCAGATCGACGGGAGGAACTCATTTCACTGCACTGAATTAACCATTGGCGAGTGAATTTGATTCTGGCTCATCTGTTCCCTCTGCTCCCCTCCCGAAGCCCGACCTGGGCCAGCGCGCCCGATGAATAATGGTTAAATGTTACCGGTAATGGCGGTGGCTGGCAACCGAAGTGCCACCAGTTGCCAGCTCGGTATTAACACGATTTGTCAAGCAAGAGGGCAAGGGGAATTTAGACCTTACGGACTAACACTTTGAAGCTATGATATTCGGATGGTGTATACGGATTGTTTACATTGAAGGAAAGAAACTGGGATAGGGTATAAGGACTGATACTCTGAAGAAGAGAAAATGGGGTAGAATATAAGTATTGGCACTTTGAACGAAAGAAATTGCAACAGGTAACAAGGATGGGAACTTTGAATAAAAATAATCGGGAAAAAAACTGTAGGAGAATACACACTGAAATTTTGAGAGAAACTGCAACAGAATACACACTTGTTACCCTGAAAGAAAGAAAATGTGGTAGAATATGGGCCAAAACTTTGAAAGAAAATGGGTCAAAATACACCATTTATATACTTAGAGAGAAATAAATTGGGACGAAATAAACATGTTGATATTCTGAAAAGGAAAATCTGTGCAGAAGACACAGTTTTTCAGTTGGAAATTAAGAAATCAGGCTGGAATACACAACTGCCCTATTACTGCAACAATGGGTAACTTAATGTTTTTAACTAATCATCACTCGGCGCGTAATGAATAAAACACGCAATTATCACTCAGTACATAATGAATAAACCATAGTATTTGCTCTGTAAACCCTTCCTGTATATCTGCCACCCTGAGTGTATAAATATACCCCACCCACTCAGTGCTTATCCAAAGCGTAGCAATATCCAGCCCCACCTTGGTCTTCAGCTCTTGTTGAGAGTAAGCAATTAATCACTATCACGACCTCCCAGTTTCCTCATATCTGCCCAAATTCAATAAGCTGTTATTTCTTTCTTCATTTATTTACTCAGTTTTGAAGGAAGGATGGCGAGGCACAGTATACAAGCTGGCATTTTGAATAAAAGCAAAATCGGGATGGATTTATGTAGATCAATAATCTGAAG
Organism: Panulirus argus; assembly: GCA_038088735.1. NCBI lineage: Eukaryota > Metazoa > Arthropoda > Malacostraca > Decapoda > Palinuridae > Panulirus > Panulirus argus. The sequence continues at coordinate 6,464 of JAYMFT010320687.1, read as the reverse complement.
GAAAGAAATCGGGGCGTAATAGGGGAATAATATTTAGAAAGAAATTGGAATACATTATGTAGATTATTGGTCTCAAAAAATAAATCGGGCTATAACAAAAAATTAACACTAAGCTAACACACTTACCTGACAACGTTTCACGCCTGTGTTGAAATTAACATAAACACTAACCCAGCAATGTTTCACGCTTGTGTTAATATCAACATGAAAACTAACCTAGCAGCGATCCACGCTTGTTAGTATCAACACAAAACACTGACCTGGCAACGTTTCACCTTGCTGATGATAACTTCCTCCGGGATTACTTAACTTCCACCAAAGCTCTTCCCGGTATATCTTATAAGATAATCTTTATCATGGGGTCACTCTGGGAAAGATCAAGTTAACAGATTTTAAGAAAATCGCCGCCAAGTTGGTGACGCCTGGCAGCCTGCGCGAATTTACTGCCGCCCCATCTGGTGGAAAGTATCGTACGGCTCCGTAAGGCGGTTGATATGCATGGCTTCTACATATATCTTTTTTTCATATCCTGACAGACAGATATTGTGCGGTAAAATTAACTGGCTTCATGTTCATCTGTGTCACGTTGTTAATTCAACCTAAGTTGTGGTTATGGGTGTTTATATATATATATATATATATATATATATATATATATATATATATATATATATATATGGATGATTCTAGAAAGAGGGTTAAAACATCGTACGTCAGCCATTACTGACGTCTTAACAGCCTTTAACGGCCGAACATATTATATTATCCCTTTCCCCCCTTTCCCCCTATTTCACCAGGGGGAGGAGCCTCCCCTTTGACACGCAGGGTGAACCAACTCACCCATGTAACCAAACCCTCCCCACCCCCCAAAGAAAAAATAAAAATCATCACACAGGAATATTAATATCTTTTTTCCCGGCCATTTCTCGATCCAAACTTTTCCCCATGAAACATTATCATCAGATTCGTTTAGGCAGCAGCAGCGAGCCAGACAGACAGACGTTCCAACTAACTTCAGCGTTTTTATGATCGCATGAAACACAATTTAATTAATGTGACAGTATGAAAAGGTAATGGCCAGAGTTCTAGCGAAATAACCGAACTTTTTGGCGCATAATTTTTATAACTGTCTTAATTTGCAAGTGGCAGAGCGAATCTGAAAAAACACTGAAATTGTGTTTAAATATTTACCGTCGTTAATAGTTATGTTGATCATGACGGAGTCCAGCGCTATTTCCCGACTTTCTGTTGCAAGCGGCGTTTTACGCCACAATGGCAGCGGGGCTGTTTGTTACTTTTGGATTTCTATGTTTGCTCCGAAGCTTTTATTTTGTGTGTTTTATATGTATGTGTACTTGTGTGTGTGTGTGTGTGTGTGTGTATATATATATATTTATGGACACGCGTGTGAGTACGTGTGTAGTGTGTGTGTGGCTCTTCGCTCTTACCCTTTCATTGCTTACTCGATCAAACCGCCTCACACCACATATTGTCCCCAGACATTTTATTTCCAACACATCCACCCTCCTCCACACATCTCCATCCTCATAAGCCTCATGACTCGCACCCATATAACATTGTTGGGATTACTTTACCTTTAAACATACTCATTTTCGTCCTCACAGACAACGACCTCCCTTTCCACACATCCCTCAGTGCTCCCAGAACCTTCGCCCCCTCACCCACCCTGTGACTCACTTCCTCTTCCATGGTCCCATTCGCTGCCGAGTCCACTCCCAGATATCTAAAACACTTCACTTCCTCCAAATTTTCTCCATTCGGTCTTACATCCCAACTAACTTGTCCCTCAACCCTGCTGAACCTAATAACCATGCTTCTATTTATGTTTACTCTCACCTTCTTTTTTTTACACACACACCTCTTTTTATGGAGCCATTCGCCATGAGCCTTTCGCTCCGTATATCTCCTCAACCCACAAATCCCACATCTACCATCCTACTACCGAATACGTTCAGAAGTCCTCCAAAATACTACATAATCACCAACCCTTTCCCAGCAGACAGCTCGACAGGTTATTCAAACGTCAGATTACCCACTCTTGCGCACAAATCTCCCAATTCATAAACAACCCTTGCATCAGACCCAGTATGGACATATAAAAACAGAAAGATATGTATATATATTTGTCAGAATGTGATAAAGGTAGGTGCGGGTGCACTCCAGGGAGATATTATTTGTATATTGTGTACCTACGATCTATGAATCAATACACCGTGTCATACAACAACACCTGATATCCATGAGTTAATACAGTAAGTCATACAACAACACCCGCTGCTCTAGCGTATGGCCAACTCTCAGTCTCAATGTTGACTCATCATACCCAGCGACAAACTAATCCATCACAACATACCAGAAAGTATATCTTCCAGAGGAATACCAGAGCGGGAGACCCAAATCCGACTGTATTCAGTATTTACACGTCCATCTCCTGTAGAACCTGCCGGCGAGGCTGCAGGTGCCTGGCCCGGAATACAAGAAGACATGCTGGTTCTTTCATTAGAACAAAAGGTTCCTAGGACCGCCCCTTGCTGGGGTCTGTGTCTGTGTGGGAAGACGAGAGGGCACCCAAATATATATATATATATATATATATATATATATATATATATATATATATATATATATATATATATTGGTGCAATGAAATACTTATGCCATGTCACAATTTTAGTAGCAATGTCTCTGAGGTTGTCTAGGAATACTGGCTTTTAAGAAATAATGGCAAGCGGATCCCTACGGCGAATTTTCCTCCACCTCATTGAATTTCCTAGAGATTCATACATAAACATGAGTGGTGTGACCTGTGAGCTAAGATGATGTTAATCAAAAGTCAAAGAAATTGCATTTTTTTCGTTTATGATAAACCAAAAGCAGAATTTGTTTACACCTCCATGTTGGTAGATGATATGGCGGATGTCAGGAGATGTCAGATATATTCCTTATTGTTAGCACGTCCGTCAATAATACCCCGTCAAGGCAATATTTCAACGGAAATGTCAGCAGAGTCCATGTTTAATCTGGGGACAAGACTGGACAGGTTTGTCAATTCGGGTTACTTTAGGTTAGGTTGAACGTGAATTCGAAATGTATTTTTTGGAGTCAGGTTAGATTCACTTATTCTCAAACTGGATTACATTAGATTACCTTTGCAATGTAGAAATTATTTATTTTTCTCAATGTATGTTCGATGCCATCTGACATTTGGTCATCGTTGTATAACCTAAAACATTATTTTCATTTACTGTTATAACAACTGCATTGCACTTCTTTATGATAAATTCAATTTCCAGCAACGAAAGTCATTTAGAATTATTCTAATCACAATTTTTTTTTCGTGGAAAAAATATAAAACATTGTTTGCTGCACTCTACAGAATAATTAAAACCTGAGACTTTTTGTTAAATATTGTCTGCTGAAAATTGCGGGGAAAAATTAAGTCGTTTATACATTGTTAAAAAAAATCTAATGGTATTTAAAAAAGGAAATTATTGGTCTTAGGCAAAAAATAAATTCCGATTATATTATTTTCACTCGAGAGCGTCAAAAGAAAAAAAAAAAAAGAAATTTCCAAACATATTCTTGTCATTCGATAGCAAGTCAAAATAGCATAAAAAAATTGTCATAAGAAAACACAAATTAATTTATTGATAGAGACGCAAAATTTATGAAGAAAAGTAATTATAAATTACATAAAGTTGGGAAGAGAGGCTTACAAATGGCACTAGACCGTTGGACGCGTTTTCTATTGCTGGTTTACATTCGTCCAAGAATTTTAGCCGGAATTTGGTTAGGGCGTTGTCCTTGAGTTCCGTTTACCCGTTAATTGTGTTGAGCACGACGGTGCGACACTTGAGCACGGCAGTACTATTGAACACGAACCTTTCAGAACGACGCAACAACCTTAGTTTAAATCGACGTGACCTTTGACATCTCAGAGAAACTTAGAGAACGCTTAACAACGTGACACAATGGTTTAAACCCACAAACAAGCCTAAAGAAAAAAAAAAGTTAGAAACCGCGAGGAAAGTCAAACAAACTCGACGACAACTTAACAAAATGTGCCAACGTCAGACTTCAAAACCAACCCTCACCTTAACACAAGAGGAAACACTTAACTTCACCCTCCTGACGCTCTGGGTTCCCACTCAGTCAAATCATCATTATTCATCCGCCTGGTGAAGAGCTGCTAAATAACCTCCTCAAACGTTAAAAAGAAAAAAGGAGAAAAAGATGAGAAAAAGTACGTGTTAAGGGAAGAGGTGCCAGCGGCCGCCAGACACCTACAGTTATTGCCAGGAGTCACCAGAGAAGGGAAAACTATGTGACGTCCATTATCGTAGACTGCAAACAAACAAACACACAAAAAAAAGGCAATCCGTTAGGGCCCTCAAGTGCGTGAGTGGGCCCCAGGGAGGGTTCTGGTTGGGAGGGGGTGAAAAGGAGGTGATGGGCAAGAGGGGAGGGGAGGAGGGGAGGCGCTTTAAAGAGCGGGGTCGTCTCCCCCCCTCTGCTCCTCCCCCTAAATGGCGCGTCGTAACACTCCACGAACTACCCAATTAGAGTCAAAATGCCGATCTGGAGAGAAAGTGGTCGTCTGGGAGGCTGAGGTGTCTTACCGCCCTAACCACCCCCCCTCCCCCCGCAAGACGGGGGGAAGGGGAGGGGGAGAGAGACTGGTATTTCACAAAGCGAACGAGGGAAGCATTACATAATTCTGGGAAAAAAAAAGTATCTCTTCTCGGAACCATAGCAAAGCTGTTCTTCGTAAAGTCAAGCAGAAAAGTGGGAGAAAAAAAAATGTGCTGACCCTGACTCCTACTGACAAACTCACGTGATCCTTATCCCCCCTCAAAAAAAAAAAAATTTCAAATAACTTCTGTAATTAAACTTTTCCCTTTATCTTCCGACCCCATCAATCTATCGCGAACTCTGCGAGTGATAAAGCGGCTCTCTTCTGTACCATACTTTGCTCTAACTCAACTTTGGATGATTTCGCTTCTCATCCCCCCGCCCCCGTCTCCTCCCAATGAAGCTACGCCGTTTTCTATAAACCCGAGAAGATGGCATACCTTCTCCTCGGGTCCTGTGGGAGTGTGCGCCTCTGAGCTTGCACCAATCCTTGCTCGCTTACTTCGCCTCTTGTCTAAAAACCCAGAATTTTTCTTCCGCTTGGAAGCGAGCCTTGTCGCAGCCCATTCCAAAGGAAGGAGAACGCTCTAACCCGCCATTGCTCTGACTCCTGACATCTGCAGAGTCTTTCAAACTCTCCTTAACTCTCATTTTCTCAAAGACGCACGAGTCTCATTCTTTCAGATCACCTTTATGGATTTGGGTCAACTGGTAATCTATGTGACTCACTCTCCGAGCTTCCTCTCTCGTGGATTTTGGTGAAACTTTTTTTTTTTCCTCCATTGCCGTACGCATTTTCAAAGCATCTGACATGGTGTGGCATAAGTCTTTAAATTCTAAACTTCCTTTGCCTTGTCTATTTCTCTCTGTTCCTCAAGGTACACCTTCCTCTCTGGCTGTTTCACAGAGTGGGCTGGGTTGTTTCACACGGTGGGCTAAAGGTGTTTCACATGGTGGGCAAGGTGGTTTAGCAGTGGGCTAAGGTGCTTTTACATGGTGGGCTAAGTATTTTTGAACTTTTATCTTTATATGACCGCCACCTTCCACTGTGTAAGACACGGTCCCACTGTATAAAACGCTATCCCCCCTGTATTAAACCCCACCTTACTCTGTAAGACCCCCTCAACCCACTGCGTCAAACACCACCCCACTGTTGTAAGGACCCCTCCCCGTAATTTACTACAATAACTTTACCCCCTCCCATCCCACTACATAAGACCTCATACCTCCCTCCCTCCCCCATCCTAACGCTGGGTAAGGCCGCCCTCCCCACCTCACCCACTGCATAAAGGAGCAGTTCCCCCACCAATAACTTCCCCCCTGGAGACCCACTGGCTACGCCCGCTCCGCCATTCTACTTGCAAATGGGAGAAGGAAAAAAATTTGGGAGCCCATGTGAGAGGCTTCTAGCCCCGGGGGTTCATAAACCACGGCTTCCTCGTGGCGGGCTGGGGCTGCCCTGGGGGTGGAGGGGGTGCAGTAGGGGGCTGGGGCTGACCTGGAAGTGTGTGAGGGTGCACTAGTAGGGTAAGGCTGTCCTAGCATGGTGGAGCTGCCTAGCAGGGTGGGGCTGTCCAGCAGGGTGTGGCTGTCCTAGCAGGATGGGGCTGTCCTAGCAGGATGGGGCTGTCCTAGCATTGTGGGGCTGCTCCACATATACAAAATCTTGAGGTATGACCATGACAGATTGTGGGAAGTTAAACGGGAGTGGGGAGTAGAGGAGGAGGGGGCGGAATAAAGACGACGCAGGGGGCGTTGCTGGGGTGTTAAACACCACCTTGGGGAAATGGAGGGGAGGGAAGAGGGGAGAA
>JAYMFT010320676.1:0-10006 GCA_038088735.1 Panulirus argus | reverse complement strand
GAGGGAGGGGGAGAGAGAGAGAGAGAGAGAGAGAGAGAGAGAGAGAGAGAGAGAGTATTTGCATTTGAAATCACATACGGCATTTTTCGCACCCTTGAACATTTTTGAATACGGCTGTCCCTTCGGTGCGGGTCGGTCATGAGTGGATGGCGAGGGGTGCGTGGGTGGCGAGGCAAGCCGTGGGAGTTATTGAGGGGCGAGGGAGTGGGTTGCAGAGCGAGGGAGTAAAAGGGAGTGATGTGAGAGTCTCGGGAGTTCGGGGGGGGGTGGATGACCGGTGGTGGTGGGGGGAGGTATCGAAAGTATGGATCTGCTGGTGATGATGATGTTCGGGAGGAACTGAGGGAGGCAAGACAGTCGGGTGGGTAGTATGGCGAGGCGGAGGGAGAACGTGATGGCTGGCGACGTGCTGTGGCCAGTTAGGCACGAGAAGAGAGCGAGCAGCGTGGGCTGGTGACTGGTAAACAGGCGATATGTCCCGGTGTGGTAGTCACTGAGACGGGAGATGGGCGAGGGGAGGATGACCCTGGTTAGGCCCCACCTTTCCTTACTTTGCCTTGCGATGACCTGCCTTAGGGCGTGAGTGGATGTGTGAACAACTGATGATGGTATGCGGCTGGATATCACGCCTTACCTTCCCTTGGGATGTCGGAGACGGCGTTCATGAAAGAACACGGTACATGTGAGCACACAACTTACTTTTATTCTTTACCTTACCTTACCTTACCTAACCTTACCTCACCTCCCCTTTGAATGCATGGAGGGTCTCTCCTCAACCATACCGCTTCTCCCCCCCAGTACCCCAGGTAGGGAGCAAGATAATGGATGAGGCCGAGGAGGGGGCCACTATGGCTGGGAAAGGTGAGAGAGCAGGTGGGATGACAATTTAGATAGCGACCTTACATTAGTGAATGACTGTGTGTGTGTGTGTGTGTGTGTGTGTGTGTGTGTGTGAAGGAAGACCACGCTGGACGAGGAAGAGGAGACATGCAGGGGACCTGGCGGGGGGCAAACCAGCCGGCACGCGGGAGTGACCGGGGGAAGGGGGGAGGGAAATGAGGAGGAAGGGACGGTCCTAGCAGGACACGGCGGCTGGGTCATGACGCATCCCGGCTGGTGCCGAAAATGCCCGGTCGGCCGGTCGTCTTACGGCGAGAGGCTGAGAGAGGCAATGAGGTTAAGTGAGGCTCGGTGAACAAGTGATGAGTCGAGGGTCTTTACGTGCGACCTAACCTCACCCAGTTGGCAAGAGGGGGGGTGGGGCAGACAGAGGCCCGTCCAACGGGAGGTTCCCACCACCACATCCCGACACTGAAATTCTAACATTAAAATATATATATCAAAAGCTCAACTGTGTATGTGCATATGTCTGTATTTAAAAACACGACACAACATATCCAATATGGAGGCGATGTACGTCCAACTCTCTCTCTGTCCTCTTAATTGCAGATATTTTGAAGAGAGTAACTTGAAGGATCGTAAATGTACCATCCTTCACGTCGCTTAATCCATCAACCCATCCAGTGGGTGTGTCCTGCGGAGAGCATTTCACTTCTGTCTACACTATTCAGACATTGTGAAATAATGCTAATGAGTCTGATGCTTCCGTCCGTTTGTAACAACGCAGGAGGAAAGTATGGCCGCGTTTGGGGGTCAACCAGAGAGAGAGACAGACAGACAGAGGTGTTGCCTCCCGTACTTTACTGGTAACTTTCTTCCCGAAAAAGGAAAAAAAGGAAACAAAAAATCCTACTCCAATTTGCTTAACTATACGAAAATAAAAAGGTCACCAAAATATTCGCGTCTACCGCACCATAAAGCTACCATGGAACTAACACCTTATACATCCTGACTACCTTCAACCCCTTGACCTCGACGGTATACGACCCTTGGGTTCCCATAACAGCGTGACCAATTACGTGACCCTTAAGGACTAGGTCAAAGGCCATGCCATCGCACCCGAGCGGCTGCACCGCCACGCTCAAAGTGTCCTTTTTTTTACAGGTCTTCAACGCCTTGGGCAAAAACACGTGAGGCGATGGAGAGAGATATCCTAATTCCTCCTAACTTGGAAGAGTCGAACTTGAACAAGTCAATGACGAATCACCAAACTTTACGTTGCCTCCTTCGGGCCTAACAAACCATCAGGCTAATGAACTACGCCAATCAGGTCAGGATTTTACATCAATGCAAAGTTGTTGCTGTTGTTTGATATTTTCTCCTTTTGCTATCTCTCTATTCTTTCTTTTCTTTCTCTTCGCGCCGCAGTGAGCAAATACAACGTCGGTCCCCACCCACCACCCCCACGGTGTTCGAGTCCCCGTGTTTCTGGAAAAAACAAACAAGAGAGGCCCTGAGAGCTCTCTGAGGGGAGGCTCTGAAGAGGCACTATCAACGGTTAATTGCTCCCCAGCTGGAGACTCTCAATAAAACCGAACGACTTCCTTTGCCATTTCTGTCGTCAGGAGGTCGTATTGCCTTCCACAGCAGTCTGGCCTCTTCATCCCCCACCCTCCCACCTAGCCGCTGCCGGCTCCACAAGAATATTTCCACCGTCTACATTTTTCTGTTCATTAGGAAAAAGAATATTTTAAGCCTCCAATTCTTATGAAAAAAAAAAGTAATCTGGAGGTCTTTAATTCTTAAGAAAAAGAAAAAGAAACGAAAATTTTTTCAGGTCAAATTTTCAGAGCAAAATATTCTCAGGTAAAAATGATTTCACGTCTCTTCTTCTCAAGAAACGAATATTTTCAGGTCTCTAGTTATCAGGAAAAGAATATTTTCAGGTGTATTGTTGTCAGGAAAGGAGTATATTCACGTCTCTATCAGGAAAACAACTATTTCAAGTTGAAAAATCGTATCCAATTTTCCGGCAAAAAAGTATTTTCGTGTCTCTAATTTTCAGGTGAGACAAAAAAAAAAAAATCAGGTTTCTAATCTTCGGTGAAAAGAATATGTTTCTTTTGATTTTTAAAAACTCTGGTATTTTTCACCACATCTTTCTTCACACTATTTTTTTTCATTCTCTCTCTCTCTCTCTCTCTCTCTCTCTCTCTCTCTCTTTTATCAGCTCCATCACCCGGCAGGACCCCCCCTTCTTCCGGGGATTGCGTGTGTTTTCTAATCTCCGATTTGCGCAGATCATCTTCAGTTCTCTGCTTCTTTCTTCCACCCTACTGCCTTTCGTCTCCCTTTCCCTACTTATCGACCCCCTTCCCTCCCCTCCATCTCTATACCCTTCCTTTCCCTCCTTCTCTGTACTCATCCTTTTCCCTCAATAGTTTTCATTTTTTTCCCTGCTTGTATTCCCATCATAGCTTGGGATCACTTGTCACACGGACATCTGTCTGCTTTCCTTACGTACGGCTGAGCACCAACAGGCGCGCATGCAAATGCTTCAACGACCAGGCCTTTCTCGCCGGTCCACAAGGAGTGACTGAAACGCCTCCCTCTCTCACCCCTAACCTCTTTTCAAGGTTTGGGATATTTCAAAGTATAATTTTTCCAATAACTGCATAACAGTTCAGCTGAGAAAACAAAAAACCGGGGGTGATATCACTGTGGCCTTGCGTGCGTGCGCTCCAGCCTTGCGTCTATATTCTGTCCGACAGCGCCTAGAGAAAACCCTGTTCCACCTGCTGATCACACTAGCTGCCTTCACACGCACGCGCACGCACGCACGAAAACGTGTGCTAGTGGACACAAAAGACACACGAACAAGTCGCGTTACCTGCAGTGCAGTGCAGTTACTTGGGCGTTCCGTTGGAACACTAGTGTCCCCTGCAGTGCAGCACGGTTACCGAGAGTAAAGAGACGGATGGTTGGAAATACTGTCTGGAGAGCATATAAAAAAATATATGACCAATGCCTTCGATTAAAACGAGTCATGGGGCCAGATTAAGTTGCAGGTTAAAGCCTTTTTTTATTGTCGGCGTAAAAATCAAAATTCCATGTCCGAATGTGGAGAGTTTCTTTACGATCCTGGTTATATTCCAGCTCAAAACCTTTTTAAAAGCGGCTCACAAAATGATATTAGGGTTACAGACATTACGCTATCCATTTCCTTAAATGCTGAGAGAAACATCTTTCATAAAGTTTAATGGGCGTCTGATTTAAAGTTTCCAAACTGAGAGAACCTGATTACGATGGAGGTTAAAAGTGTCTCTCGACTCCAGACGACGGAGGGACGGACCGAGCGAGCGATTCCCACCCCAGGTGTCTCCTCCACCTCCCCCCGGTGCCAGCGGAGGCGACTATATAACTCCCAGGGAACTGCACTGAGCCTCATTGCAAACCAGTGGATGTGTCACCCGCAGAGGGGTTCCTCCCTGTTTCAAAAAGTCTGGCCACCACGAACGTCGCGGAATACGTGAATGCCCGGCACGGCTTTTTAGGCACTCGTGGTGGCTTCCGCCTCCCTGTGTTTATTTGAAACTCTCGTCCTCTCGTCACGCTCAAAGTTCCAGGCACCAGAACTAAAGCCAACCAACTATGTTTTAAGTACGAGGGTAAACAGCGGAAAGTGTTCTCTTGTCCTATAAATTCTAAAGAGAGTTAGGTTAGGTTAGGTTAGGTTAGTTTATACTCACCGCACCAGATCTTCTTTTTTTTTTTTCTCCACTACATCACTGGATTTCACAGTAACCGATGAAACTCACAATGCACCTCACACTCATCTCGCCATCTACAATAATACGGCCCTCATAACGTGGCAAATACACAAGCTCACTCATAAGTCATAAAGCAAGTCCGTCACGCAATACAGAGCATGTTTCACCACACACAATACAGCGTTTCTCACCATACTCTATAACCACACAACGTATACCCAACGCAGCAAGCTGCACCATGCACAGCAAAGCTCGAATCACCATACATCACAGAAGCATCACAATATGCCATAAAGTAAGCCTCACTATACATCTCAAAACAGGTCTCATTATAAAATCAGGTAGACATCACCTCATACCACACACATTAGGTCTCATTCCTGAATCCCATACATGCCTCCAGCACTCACTACGTACAACCCACGCCTCACTATACACCAAATAGATCCTCCATGCAACACAGAACAGATCCCAGCACGCAATACAGAGCTGGGGCTCAACCAGACACCAGACAAAGCAGGCCTTATACCATACACCACATACACATAATACACCGCACGCTACTACACAAGGCAGGACGAACCACACATCGCAGTCACGCCACACACACACACATACGCCAGCAACGTAGGTCTCCCAAGAACAGGGCGCCACAAGCGCGTGAAGAAGGAGACGGGTCATTTGCCCGGGCAGGCCATTAGCATTCTATCCATCAGGAGGGCAGTCACACGCGGCTCATTACCAGCTGAGCCGACGTCGCTTCCTTCACCAGCAGGTGTCTGGGGCTACCACCCGCGTGGGAGGAGGGGAGAGAGGGGGGGGGAGAGAATCTCTCTCTCTCTCTCTCTCTCTCTCTCTCTCTCTCTCTCTCTCTCTCTCTCTCCTAACATACGCATGATGATGTAGGTTTGGGTCCTGTGCACAGCCTGGAGTCTTCTCCTGCGACTCGACAAAACCTGCTGTTTAAATCAACCACCCCCCCACCCCATCGAGCACCAGCGGTTATGATACTTGATCACGACTTATACGACCCTCGAGCACAACGGAACGACCCTTAAGCACGACGGCGCGATACTTACGCACGACCACGGAGCACAGCCACCACGACCCTTCAACGCGGTCGTACGACACCTGAGCAAGGACGGCGTGCGTCGAGCGGCCGAGCGAGACAACCGTGTTAAACGACTTTACAGTCAATAAGACCTGCTCCTTGGACCATCCACGACCTTTTCCTTTTTTTCCGTCTTGCGCCATCTTGCGCGCCTCCTCAGGGGAACTTGGATAATTCGCGCCGCTATTCATCTTTCCAACCTTTTCCTGTGGGAAGCCTATGGCGCTATCTTTCCCCTATACGGTGTGTTCCAGGCTTGACAATAGTTAAAATAAAACTCGCTCTCTTGAGAGGCCCTCGCGAGACATCTATGGTGACAAAACCACAGCCGTTCCGTCTAAACCCTTCTCTATAAATCGGGGACGCGGGCGCCCGCTTCATTCACTGCAGGCCTCTCCCCCGAAGCGGAAACGGAGGTAAAAATTCTACCGGCCTTATTCCGGCCACGACTGTGAAATAACTTACAATCCTGGGAGATTCTGGAGGGTCGTGTAGGGGGGCCATAAGAGCAACAGTGGTTCTGGACCACCACTACACTGCTCACGGAATAGTAATTCCGATGGGAGGGGCGGGAGCAAGGGCCGGGGGAGAAGGGGAGGGCGACGCCGTTAGAGAGAGAGAGAGAGAGTGTCGGATCGCAGACTTAGGCCATCATAGTCAAAGGGTCGTATCGTCGCGCGCAAGGGGGTCGAACCCTTGTGCTGAAAGTGAGTGTACTAAGAGTCTTCCTGATTCTGTGAACGCTTACATCAATAACATGATCTCTCTCTCTCTCTCTCTCTCTCTCTCTCCCTCTCTATATATATATATATATATATATATATATATACACCATCGCTGCCATCTGTCTATATTTGGCACCAGCTCTTCTGAGGCAGCACCCTTTCCTCACCGCGCGTTGGAGCAAGCAGTCAGTCAAGTCTCCAGCAGACCCGTGACCTCACACCCTCGACGGGGCGAGAGCGCGCTGCTCCTCCAACTCCAGCAAACACTGATAACGCCCGCTGAACAAACAGCAAACAGCCGAGACCGCAAAGGTTCCCCCCCCCCCCCCCCCTTACCTCCCCAAAGCAAGAGCGTATCACTAAGGCGTACGCCGCGCGGCAGAAATGGTGAAGTGTTTGTCCGCCTTCCCTCAAGGCATGGCTAACAAGAGCGTGAAAGGAATATAAAGCCTGACCAGGGCTCCTGTACTAATCGTCATAATTGCTTCTTTGACAATGCAATTAGCTTATTACCTAGTCGAGTCAGGCAAGACAATAACAGCTGATATGAATTAGGAAGGCGTAAATGGGTTGAGCAAATATTTTTGAGGTAGAGAGTAAATCTGTGATTTTATTATATATCCGGATTCCAGTCTGCACGAGGTTAATTAAACGGTGAGTGAAAATTCGCCAGTGGCGAGGCTTTATCACCGGGAGTGCAGTTTGTCAGAGAACTTCTCACTCCAAAGGAGTCTACAGTTTCCTACTACTAGTAGTAGCAGCACAGTATTAGGCTGCAAGAGCCTTTAGAAAAGTCCTGGGTAATTATAAATAAAATTATATATATATATATATATATTCTTTTAATGGGTATTACAATAATCAGGCGAGGAAGCTTAATGATCGTAGATCAATCATCTGCTTTCCAGGTAACTACCAAATTCAGCGTGTGAGAATGTGACTGGGGGAAGGGATAGTGGGGGTGGGCGCAGAGCCTCATGCCGACGTTAACCGAAATCACGTTCTCAAACAGCAACAGCCGTGGGAACTGTCCAGACCCTGAAATCGATAATGGTTTACAGTGACGACACCAAACAAGACAAAGCATAACGTTTTAACCCCCATCCTGCCATTGATTCGTATCAATAACAAAACACAGTCTGTGCTATGTCGCCAGACGCACTGCAGATCAAAACGTTACAACAGTTGCCCCAACGCAGATCAAGACGTAAAAGGACGCACGACCTTGATTTGCGGAACGCAAGCCATCTGGCGATCCGAGACGAAGAGGCGTAACACAGACTAAATTGAGAGATCGATGAGGAAAACCCCCCCGGACGCCGAACCACGTAGGGGTTTCCACACCAAAAGCCTAAGACACACTCTATGAAGACTCCAGACCACGCGACTGGTCCCAGACCGCGCCATCGGCTGGGAGGACTCGGACCTTGGCTCCGAACCAACGAGCGAGTTTCGTGTCAACGCTTCGGTCTCAGTCACCTCTCACCATTAGCCACACTTCGATCTCACGTCAAGCCCCTGGCCTCACACACCAAGCTTGTTGACGCGAGACCCCGAGACTGGCTGCACCTATGTCCCAAGACACTGGTCTCGGACTAAGGCTTCGGCCTTGCCCTAAGACCCACAGGAAGACTTTAACCCTACCACAGCCAAAGGCCAAGGAATGCCACAACCAAAGAGAGCGAGGTGCCTTTGGTCCAAAGACCATGCCCCTAACCCAGGTCTTCCCTTGAGGACCACACCTGGAGCAATCGATGCCAGGATGAGGCCGGCAGCCCATACACAAGCAATAGCTAAATGAAGACGTCAGCAGCGCAGTTTATGGGAGCATTCACAGCACAGTCAATAGCGAGCCCACGTAAGGCGAGGGGGAGGAGAGTGGGTGGGAGGTGAGAAGACCAGGGAGTGAGTGAACCCGGGACCAGGGAAAACTGGGCGAGGGGAGATAAGGATAAATCAGGAGTCAAGAAGAGGGGAAAAGGAGGGAGTGAGAAGACCTTAGACTGGGGAGCCATGGGTAAGGAAAGTTGGAAGGGAAGAGGATTAAGAGAGAGTGGAAAGACATCTTGGATGAGGAGAGCCCTGAATGGTGCAGGCCAGTGAGAGACGAAGGCTGACGAGGATGAGGAGAGAAGCAGGTGAGGATAGTAGACAAGAACGAGGACGGCAACAGTGTTCCATGAGTGAGGAGGAGGAGGGCCAGTGGCGAAGAGGGAGAGGTCCGAGGATACTCGGAGTCAGGCCAGCCAAGGTTGAGGATAGCCCGGATGAGAGGAGGGGGGGGGGAGAAGCTTGGGATCAGAAGAGCCGGTGGTGGAGAAAACCAAAGGACTAGAGAGAGAGAGAGAGAGAGAGAGAGAGAGAGAGAGAGAGAGAGAGAGAGAATGATGCTTATTAAAGCGCGTACTGATAAGAAAAGGGGGGGGAGTGGGCGAGGATTAGCGGACTGTGCAGCAGCGCATGTGGACGATTTCCCATGTGGTTCCTCGTTCTCCCACGCCGGTACGTCCCTCCCTTTCTAGCACGACAGCAAAGCACGGTCCCGCGATCACGACGGTACGACCAAGATGCACGAGACGTTACGATACTTGGGGGTGATGTATCCTGTGGCCTGTGATACGACTCTTGGTGGGTCAGCTCGGAGGCCAGGTCACCATTCTAGAAGGGATCGCACCATCGCCCTGATGGGTCGTTCCATCGCGTTCAAGGAATCAGTGAGTCGTTTTCCTGTTATGCTGCCTCTGGTCAGTGCTCGGAGGCTACAAACTCTGGTTCCATTTGGCCCCATCAAATGCAGTCGGAGGCGAAGACGTTGCCAGCATTGTAGTGGTGCGTTGCAGGCGTTACTCGAGCTGTATATAATAACAATGTGTCCTCGGATTTCTTGTGGATACTACTGTTTTGGAGTTGTCTTGGATCCTGTTGTAGACGCTAAGAGTGTGTGTGTGTGTGTGTACGCCGAGGGGCAGGGGGGTGGCAAAGAGGGGGGGGGGGGGCGGAGTCTGTAAAGTTACAGTGAAATCTAAACGAGGCGTTGTCTAAAAATTTGGAAAACGATAATATCACTTAAAGAACTCCCGAGACGAAGGAAGCTCCCAAATCTGCAGTTATAGAGTCTGTTTAAGCACCCGGACCAAGCCCTCGGTTTGAAGCGCTCGAAGCACTTACAAGAAATAGACATTTGTACCTTACTGGAGAACCCAAGCAGCTAGAGCACCCATCTCAATTACATTAAGGGCTTTACAGCCATGCACACACAGGGGAAGGTTGACAATAGGGCCGGGACTGAAAATATAACCAAAATGTAACACGCAAAATGCGTCTGAAAGCGTCGACGGACAAAGGAAGGCGGGACATTCCCGCCGCAGTTAAAAGCGAGAGGACCGGAAAGCCGTGAAATTAGACAAAATGAGTTGCTCCTCAAGTCCTAAAGAGAAGCCACTTCAGGAGGTAAAAGTTTTGAAATCTGCACACAAAAGGAGCGGAAGGAGAGGGAGAGAGAGAGAGAGAGAGAGAGAGAGAGAGAGAGAGAGAGAGAGAGAGAGAGAGAGAGAGAGAGA
>JAYMFT010320665.1:0-10006 GCA_038088735.1 Panulirus argus | reverse complement strand
AGAGAGAGAGAGAGAGAGAGAGAGAGAGAGAGAGAGAGAGAGAGAGAGAGAGAGAGAGAGAGTAATGCTGCGGTGAGCTGGGTCACTGTATACGCCTCAATGACAAGGAGGCAAGCTTGCACTGGCGCCTCCCAGCCAACCACGCGCCCCAAGTCGACCTTCCTCTGCCCAACACCTCGCAGACCACGTTAGGTACAAGTCTCTCGCTGCTGACGCGGGTGGAAGCCGTCTCAGCTTCCAGTACGTGCCAGCACCCAGCTGCCCTGACACTTATCCTGCTCTTGGATCCCAACGCCTACCTCTTTATCCGTCTGCTACATTCTCCTTCTCTCTAAAATCTTATCGCCATTTCTTAATCTCTCTCTCTCTCTCTCTCTCTCTCTTTCTCTCTCTCTCGAAATCTTTATTCTGTTCCCCTATCTTCTGCTCTCTCACCTTCCATTCTCTCTATTAACAATGCCACTCTTCACCTTGTCATCAACTCCCCTTCTGTCGTCTCCTGCGTGAGGCGGCTGAAGCGTGTTAAGCAACCAGCTTCTCTATCCATCTCCTCGTTTCCACTCGCTTCTTTCATTTCCTCGTCTTCCACTCCCTCTCCCATCTCTCTCTCTCTCCCCCAGTCGACCCATTTCACCGTCTAAGATTGAGTAATTCATCAAGTAAGGAGGAGCTGCCGTAATGGCGGCGCTCCAGTAACAAGGGCGGCGAGCACACACCTGATTATGCTGCCTCCTTCCTGCTGTTTGTCTTCCGAGGGGAGCTTGTAAGCTAAGGGGAGGGGAGGCACAGGGGTTGGGAGAGAGATATGCGAGGGACAGAGGAGAGGGGAGACGAAAGAAAGGAGGGGAGACAAGGGATGGACGTCTGTAAAAGGAGTGGATGAGATGGTGCTGGGGAGAAGACAGCAGAGGTAAATATTGTCAATCGAGAGGGTGAGCAAAATGCAGCGGAAGAGGAGTAGAAAGACGGACGAGCACGGGGAGGAAGGAATAACAGTGAAACGTTGGGTGAAGGTGGAAGAGGAGGAGGAGGAGGAGGAGGAGGAGGAGGAGGAAGGGAAAAAGAAAGGCGGTGAACCTTGTAAGAGTTATGCCTGTTGAAGTCTTCGGGGTTCTCCCCCAGTAGTGTGTTCAAGAAGACATGAGCGAGACACTTGTGCTTACATTCACCATATCTGATTTTCGTTGGATTTTTTCCCCAACCCTTTTTTTTTTTTCTTCTTCTCTTTTCATCCCAGTCTGTCATTCTAACCGGGGATTACCTTCGTATGCAGGTTATGTACTGAGCCTGCTCAATATTTTCCATTCGCATTTTTTAGAACTTTCTCTCACGTCTACGTCCTGGTGAATAGTTTGAAAGCTTTGTGTGTGTGTGTGTGTGTGTGTGTGTGTGTGTGTGTGTGTGTGTGTTCGAAGTATCCGGCTTGCCCCCAGTCATACAGCTATTTCTGAGAAAACATACACGGCAAACAAAGGACTTTCGAGCATTTTCTGCTCAAATCCCACTTAACCACGGATTTGTTAGCTCACAAACTGCGGTAGTGCGATCGGGAGAGGGCAAATTCCTCGAATGTATACACACACACACACACACACACACACACACTCACATACATGCATGTTATACAGCGATACCTAATACAGTTCAGGAATGAATAATGAAAAGCAACCTGGATTTTTTTCAAAATACCATCTGCCTTAAGGCCAACTTCGGCACAACTACGTAAGCCATCTCTCATGCCACCCTCAAATCAACTAACCTCAACCACATTTCCATCACCTGTGCTCTCTGTACCTCAATCTACATCAAATATACCAGTAAAACATTATCATTTTCTCATCGCATAATCTAAATGCCTTAAAAAGCCATATTTCATTATATAATCTGCTTCAAAACCATCTTAGCACTATCTGCTTTTATGTCACCTTCAACACCATGTCTCAAAGCGAATAACTTCCTCAACACCATCTCTACCTCAACGACACCTTCGTTACAGTGCGCATCGACACTGACATCCATAAGTCACTACCATCCTCATCACACCTCAGCGCCATCTCCCTCAACATCACCTAACCTCCACGACATTTGCCTCAACACTACCTTCATCATCTTTCCAAACGCCTTCCCGTATTACCTTATACCAAAATAAAGCTACCTCAGCAGAAGTCATATATCTCAAATGTCAGGTACCTTTTCCCGATTATCCCAGCTGCCTTTACCATCATCTGCCTAAATCGAATTCATCTTTGTATTACTTCACTGAAAAAGAAAAAAAAAGTCATCACAATTTGTCAATGCGCCGCCTTCATGACAATCTTCCCAAACACAGACTTTATGAAAACCACCTTCCTCCACCGCCATCTTTATCGCCATCTACCTCACCACCACCACCACCACCACCACCCTTCCTAAACATCATCACCGTCATCCCACCCCGCACCAACCTCCCTCCTCCATGCCATTTGTCTCAATGCCACCCAACTCCACGACCACATTCCTCAGAGCCACCACCCCGTCACACACCCTTCATAAGATAAACACCCACACACACACGGACAATAATAGACCCTAACCTGCCCGCTAAAAACAGCTTTACATGGAGATCGGACGGCAACATAATGCGGCCATCTTCAAACATGACCGCTGACCGCAACCCCTACCATGAGCAATCGTTGTCCCCCCAAGTGTTGCGTGCAACGTCCCCAGTAAGGTCACAAGCACGCCGAGCACCTTCGACGGGCCGTGACACCCGGGTTCTCACCGATCCACGACCTGGCCAGCCCACAGACTCGCCAGTATTTACATGACAATCACATCCCCGTCGTCGTGATTGTGAATGATTGTGAATGACAGGGCGCATTAATCACGGTGCGCGCAGGTGTCGGGGCGATTGTTGGGTTACCGCGCGAGGCGCTCTGGCACTTTGGAGGGGTGGTGGTGCAGAAGCGGTGTCGGTAGAATCCTTGGTTACCTTCCTCTGTGGCAATCGCACTTACCCACACGAGGTCATATCCTCCCTAGCACCAATAACACTACCCGTTCATATGTATAAAGATTTAAGTAAGTATAATTCCCTCTTCGGCAAGCACACTGCGTCGTCTCTCAAGTTTCTTCGCGAACCACCCGCCAAAAAATAGAAAAAAAACACTCCTTTATATACTCACGACAAAATAGCCTTCCACATGGGACTAGAAATAAAAGGGAAAATGTTATGAGTAATGCGCCTCTAGAAGGAGAAACTCCGCCTCGGCTCTCATCAAAAGCTCGATAAATAGGGAGGGGGTTTGGGGGAGGGCCTGTCGGCTGTGCCGGGCTGGCTCGCGGTGTGTATCTTGGGCGGGCGGACAAAAAGCGACTCTTAACATGTGAATGGCTGTCATAACGTGAGTCACTCCAGGGTGAGGGGCGGGGAGCGCAGCAGCACCGCCCGCCCCGCTGCTGCTTGCTGCAGCACCACCATCGCGTCGCCGCCGTCACGGTCGGATCTTGCAGGGTTCAGACGGCGGGCCACATTCCGCCCTCTTCATCTACTGATGGCTGGCTGGCAGCTCGGGAGCCAGCCGGGGTGCGGTCAGCACAATTAAGTCATGTTAGAGCAGCAATGAAGACGAGAAAAGGCCATATATCATGAAGCACGAACTGCTGATATAATCCAAAGAGGGAATGGAAAAAAAAAAATAAAGGATGCTGAAGCACACAGACGAAGATTTGTTAATGTGGGGTGGTTCTATACCTTGCCTGGAATATACAAAGACAATAAAACCAAGAAACCAGCACAGAAACGTTCCCACATCTTGTACCCCCTTGCTCCATGGGCACAACAAGGACCATCGAGAAAAAACAGTGAGATCCAGTACCAGGAGCCTCGTCTACTTCAGTGCACTCCATCACTCATTCAAGTCCTCTGGATTCGTCTGGGCTTCGTGGTCAGCGGGAATAGGCGGGTTCTCAATTTCTTTAGTGTTTATATCTACCAGGATGGTGACTGGATTCAAAGGGGTGGTTAGTTCCAAGAGAGGATGTGGTTCCAGGAACGAAATGTTTCAGGAAGGGAGGTGGTTCCAGGGGGAAATTTGGTTCATGGAAAGGTGGTTAATTCCTGGAAGGAAGGTGGTTGATTCCAAGGGAGAAAGTAATTCCAAGAATTAGTGGTTCCAGGAGGGGGAAGGTACTTCCAGAAGGAAGAGGAAGGTGATTTCAAGAGGGAAAGCGCTGCCAGGAGGTGTGGTTGTTTCCAGGAAGGAATTAAGCTGATACCAAGAAGGATGGTGGTTCCAGAAGGGTGACCAATTTAGAGACACAGAGTGACGGGTGTTATCTAAAGGTTCTTGGATGACAACTGGCAACAGGGTAGATGGGTTCAGGGGTTCGACATGGACGGCTGTTGCCAAAAGATGTTTAGCAACATGAAGTTGTCAAATTTCAAGGTGTCGAGTTCCCAAAGGATTCTTATTTCCATGAAGGTTGATAAACACAAACGAGGTATGAGAAACCAAGAGGGTGAGTTGTTGTTCTCGGGAGCTGGTGTTGCTATAAATGTGGATGGTTCTAGGAGGGTTCACGAGACTGTGGATGAATGGATGAGGGTACATGAGTCTAGAATACCGAAAGATTCCTTACAGGAGATTGCCTACAGAAGACTAGGAAGTTTCAGATGGGAAGATAGTGCCAAGAGTGTCTAGAAGTTAAAATCCCGAAAGAGAAGAACAAAATCCAATAATTTTCGGTCCCTTGAAATGAAGAGAAAGTCCTTGAATCCGCGGTTGCCTTAAACCTGCATTCAACCAACTGAAGACTGCCCAAACCCACAACCCTTCCTGAACACGACTACGCCAACTCCTTACACATGACTGTCCCCCATCCTTAATGTCTCCCACTTCCTCCCCCACCCCTTGCCTCATCTATAATTCACACTAGTCTCGGGAACTGCCCACCATCTCCATAGTTCGGTTTGCGGCCAAGCTTCCATGGTGGGGGCCTGGTTTCACAGGCTTCTGAACGATGAAAGGCTCGATTTTTTTATAGCTTGTGCAACCTTGTTGGTCCGGCACAATCTGGACGACTTTGTCCATTACTTTTTCAAGAAGGCCAGAGGTCTTTCCGTGGCGTTCCTTGTACTTGCCAGCAGCAGGCTGAAGAGGCCTCAGCCCGTGCCATTAAGGTATTTTCCTTAATATTTCTTTCTACATCTCTGTTTGTCAGTGAATTCAACTCTGGAGTTCTTGTCGAATTACCTTCGCATGCAGGTTCGAGGCTAACCTATCCAGTAATCTTCCTTGTTGTATGATGACGTACCTTGCCACAGCTAACCACTAACAAAACCACGACTGTCCCTAACTCCTAACCGACAAACGACTACCACGAACCACCCACGACCACCCCTAACCCCTAACCATCCACCTTACGACTAAACCCCTTCCTCCCTCATCAACAGCCTACTTACTGCCAAAGTAAAACATCATCATATCACCGTACAGACGTCCAACCCCCCCCCCCCACACACACACACACCCCGACTCACCTCGCCACGACTAACTCCACCCAGCTCCGGTCCTGATCTTGAAGAGGACCACGTTTGACTGGAACACCCCCTTCGCACATTCTTTATTGACCGACCAAACACGGGGCGGCTTCAAGAGCTGACAAACAACCATCTGTGAAGAGCGTACTGCGGAGGGGACCCCTGATGCAGACCAGCCCGACAAGACTCAAAAGACCAAGGGAGGGGGGAGGGGGGGAGGGAGGAAACCAGTTCAGACCTGCCAAGAAGAGAGACGAATCTAAGCGAAATGGGAGAGACCGGTTTGGACGGGGAGAAAGAAAAGCCAAGGATGATTTGTTGAGGCGAGGTAAAGGTCATCCGAACGGAGGAGAAAGAAAGAAAGAAAAAAAATTGTGTGATAACCGGCCTCCAGACTGGATCAGCGCTACCGAGGAGGTTCTGCTTGAGAAGGGAGGAGAAAAAGATCCGTTTTGACGTGGCAAGGATGATTAGTCCGAGTGGACTGAGAAAGACCAGTCTAAACGGACCGAGGAAGAGAAAGGATCAATACTGATGGGACGACGACGACGACGGCAATCCTTTACGGACTCAAAAAAATAAAGATCAGTTTAAACGGGGCGAGGGATACCAGTGCAGACATGCTGAACAAAAACAGTGTAAAAGACCGAGATGGATCAGTTTAAACGGGGTATGGGAGATATTTTGGAAAGGTGGAGTATTCTCAGTTAAAAAAAAAAAAAGGGCCGAAAAAGACCACCCTAAATGACCTGTGTCGTAGTCTCACGTCGCGTCCAGAGGTCCTTATCAAGGCCAGATCTAAACTGAAATATGAAATGGATGTACGACACAGAGAAGTAAGGAGAGAAGTTGAAGATAATCAACGAGTTCTGGTTTCCTTGCCAACGAGTTCTGGTAACTGCAAGGAAGGACATGAGAAGTTAAGGAGCCCAAAAGCTTGGCGACGTAAGGTAAGAAACTGACATCACAACGACCGAGAAGACTGTTAACGAACTGGGAAGACGAGTAGAATAAGACTACATTACACTGGCCAAAAATGGCTCAGACAAGCAGAGAGAGAACAGAGCACAAGAGCCGAGACGGATGACTTTAGACTTGGGCGCAAGGGACGAGCGTGCACAGACCCAGGAAGCTGACGGACGAGGCTGCAACACAAGACAGCACTCACACACACCAGGTCTACAGCAACTTGTGGTCCATCATTCACAATGTGTCGTCAATCGCCAAACGTATGACCACCAAGCACTAACAATCACCTTCACCTTCAATCATCTTCCGGGCGCATATTACTCAAGATCACCCTCTACCATCAAGCACGCCAGGTATTCTTTAATAGTAAGGATATACCACTATTTTGTCCAAGAGTTAATGCAAACGATCAACTTTAATCTTAAGAGTAACCTACATAAAACTGTTCTGCATCGTACAAATAATACAGCCATCAAGAGTGGAGATCTTGCCACAGAGATCAATTTGTGAGAGTCTGCCTGTCATCACCTACAATATCGCATCTTCATCTCAGAACCTGTCGCTCAAGGATGCGCACCCGGGTTCAAGGTGTCACTTCTGTACGACATCCGCTACATCATACTTCGCATGTGTATCAATAATTCACTCGTGCTTCACAAGTGTCTCAGAACCAGCTTTCATGAGACTTGCTCTACGACGTGCTTTCACGAGCCAACCCCACAGCATACGTCCGTATTTCTTCGTAAACCCGTCACCATGCAATACATGATCCTCTATTACTTACCTCAAGCTGACTCGCCTTAGAGCAAGGACTGGCACAATGCCTGACTCCCTTGCGTGCTTACCGTTCTCATCTTTCCCTCCCTCACTACCTTTATCTTACGTTGGCTTAAAATTTCAACCTATACATCCACAGTAACCCCTTGACTTGGCCTCTAAGTACTTCCATCTCTCATTTGCTCATACGTCTCTGTCGTAATATCTTTATCTCTCCCCCATGGCACATTCATCTATACCTTTCACAAAATCCATCTCATCCTCACTTCATATATCCGTCTCTCCCTCCCTCATTGTCATCATCATACCCTCCTTTATCTCCACCTATCCCTCCCTCAATATCTTCACAAGCCCTCCATCTGTCTATATCTATCACTCAACGTCTCCCTCCCTTCCTCCTTTAACAGCTGCATCACCCCACTTCTTCCATATCTCTACCGTTCCCTTCCTCAGAATATCTATTTCTTCTTCCTTCAGTACCAGCATTTCTCCCTCCCTTAATATACCGTCCTCATCCTCTTTCGACAGCTTCGTCTCTTCTTCATACAATAACACCCAACTCTCGCTCTCTCTACCCGCTCTTCTCTCTCCCCTCCAACCACGTCCCCTCATACACAGTAAATACCCCCAACCCCTCTCTCTCCCCAACCTCGTCATTTGTCGCTATACACCACTCATTTACATCGCTTAACATCCCCACGCTATCATGTTTACCATGATTATCCTCTAATGGCTTTAATTACAGCAGTCCAAATTTCCCCCCTTTTACCTTCCGTCCCGACATACCTAATTTTTTTCCCCCCACCTTAAAAATACTTCAAAGCTACGCTGATTATTAGTTACAATATCTACGCGTGTGAGACAAACAATATACATTCTTTCTAATTCCTCAGGCACTAATGGAAGAAAACCAATCAGGTTTATTCGCATTACAAGACCTAAGCTTTACTAAAAACACAATAAGAAGTCAGAGATCCACCTATGACGCGTATGATAAATCTTTAGGTCGTAAAATCAATTTAAAGTTAGTGACAAGTTTGGATATTTAAGAACATTTAATGCCTGGACAGCAAGGGGGACCGATGGTATCAATCAAGGCGACTGTGCTGTCTCTAAGTACCTGTGGACTAAATACCTTCCAAAGCCGTTTAAACGACCAGTTTATGAATATTCATCTTTTTTTTCTTTTTTGCGAACCGTGAAGCTTCAGTAAAGCGTCTCAAATTGATGGAGCAAGTTAAAGGTATTCAAACTTTATTCATTAGAGCGGAGATGCGAGAGATGCATCTTAGCATATACGTGGAAGAAAATGTTCTAGAGGGTTGGTCCCTAATCTGCATACGAAAAGAACCTCTTAAATGACATTCGGCAAAAAATAAAATCAGCCTGAAAAGCAGAGCGCCGTGAAGAATAACATGGAAAATAACACAGAAGTCTAGAGTCCACGACTATAAAACTTACAACCTGCCTTTACTACGAACACGAAGGATATCAGCTAGATGAACGAGCCCAACACCACAGGTGGAGTGGCAGTAACAGTCTGGTGCATCGAAACTGATCTGGATATCCCCGTTGGGGTCTCAACTGTCATGGTAGTGAACAACCCCTTGAATCAAGGAAATGTATGAACACCAACATACGAACGAAGCTCCCTCCCATGAAACCCCACTATACACAAACAAACAATGGTTGAAACTGCAGAAATACATAACACCCCACCAGCTACAACTGTTTACAATTCATCAGTTTTACGAACGTCCAAAAACTGTCTCGCAAACACATTTACGTATACCAGCGGCACATATGTATTACCCATATTGCATATGCCTCCCATAATACCACCACACCTGGGGCATGGTCCTGAATACGCCTGCTCATTACACCACCAGTAAACATCGGTACCGAGACTGCTGCTCACCTGTCCACAACTTTCAGGCCGAACCCACTCCATACACATCCATCCCACAACTACCTGTACCTAACACCCATCCCATCGAGCTGATGTCCGCACCGCACTCGATCACCCTTTCCTGCACACAGTGCCACCGGGCAAAACCTGTCTCACGCCTTCCAACACCTCCTCCAACACCCCACCCTTCTGGGAAACTCTGCCACACCTCTGTTAGCAGTTCAAAATAAACCGAATCCGTAGCACTCCAACAGAGAGCTTCTACACACACACACACACACACACACGAGTGCCGTCTACCCTAGTCGGGGTCCCCTAACTACGGGGCTGGTGTCTTGGAGTCAGTTCTCCAGAGCACCTCAAGGCTAACCACGCGTCCAATCCCAGATTCACTTACCCATCATAATTGGTTTAGAGTGGCACGGGAGCCACCGCAGAGGGTTCAGGGGCAGCATATCAGGGAGTCACCAACAAGTTGCTGTGGACACGCTTGGTGTACACCTGCCACCTGACCGAGTCACCTTGGTTATGGGGAGCGAGAGGATGAAGAAGACACAAGGAAGAGGCGGGAGAGTGGGGCCGAGACGTGCGAAGAACTGGCAAACGACAGTGGAGACTGTGTGGGGGGAAGCGAGACAGGTAAGGAGGAGGATGAAAGGTGAAGAAAAGACACGAAGACAGGTGCTAATAGTAGAGGGGAGAGTGAGGATTAGTGGAAAGTAATCAGATGAAAATCACTGAAGGAGGAGATTAAAGGGGTGGGAAGAGATGACACGAGAGAGAGAGAGAGAGAGAGAGAGAGAGAGAGAGAGCGGGAAGGGTCTGAAGAG
>JAYMFT010320654.1:0-10006 GCA_038088735.1 Panulirus argus | reverse complement strand
TTGCCGATGGCCACACAATAATCATGTGACGCAGCAGCTTGCCGAGTATTCCGTGGTCTAACTAGTGGTGGGGGCACGCAAGCAGCCAGCTCTCGGGAGCAAAAAACAAAGTAATACCTACAGAAGAGGGAAAGTGAACCAACATTGCGGCGTAGGGTAAGGAGGTTCTGTTCTTCGTCTGTTCCTAACGCTACCTCGCCATCGCGGAAAACAGTGAACAAGTATGAATAACAATGATAGCAAGAATAACAATAGCAATGACAATAACAATAATAATAGTATTAACACAAAAAAAACAATTACATATGAAATGAAATAAATGCACTGACGTTTGTATCAGCCTCCAAAAAACCTGCTCTGACCTGGTAAAAAAAAAACGCTCCCCTCCAGCCACGAGCCAGCTGCACCCTCAGTCAATGCTGGTCCCAACCTTCCCATGAAAAAAAAAGCAATAAAAATAACAGTCGTCAACTTCCGTATGAGCCAGTTTCAACGTACATCAGAGCTTAGCTTTCAGTACAGCTCCTACGCTCGTCAGAGTTCAGAGTTTGTCAGAGCTCAACGTTCCTCAGAGCTCATTGTTTCTCAGAGCTCAACGTTCCTCAGAGATGAACGTTCATGTAAGCTCAGCATTCGCCAGCGCTCCTGTGCTCTTCAGAGTTAAACGTTCGTTAGAGCTCAACGTTCGTCAGAGCTCAACGTTCGTCAGAACCTAACGTTCCTCAGTGCTCAGAGTTCGTATGGGAGTCCGGCTGATATTCTACGACGGCCAGACTTGCTATTCGTCAAAGCCTGCAGGCAGGGGTAATGAGCGCTGAAGCCACAACCCTTCGTAAACGCCGTCCCTCCACACTGTCAAAAGGACAAATTTAATCTCATTACAATCCCGCCTTAACCTTCGTACAGTGCCGGTCTCATCCTGAATAGGAGACGCTCTCACCCCATTCAAAAAAAAAAAAAATGCCGGACTTACCCCTCAGTAAAGCCGGCCTCCGTCAAAGCCGGCTCCAACCTCCATAAAAAGAGACTGGCCCGGAGAGACATCTCTCGAGAAGGGAGACATGTAAATAAGTAAGGGGTCACACGTGCCACCCATCCCCAGGAGCATTTCCTGTAATTTTCACCGGCCTATCCACTCTCCACCCTCCCCATCCCACAACCAACAATCTCCTCATCCACTCCTGCTGACGCAAGAGTGGAAGGAGGGGAGGGATGGGCTGGGAGGTCTCAAGTGGAGGGAGAGGGGGATGACAGGTGGGCGTTGGCGTGAGGCAACAGAGATCACATTACGCAGTCTCCCCACCTCATGGAGATGCTATTTCCTACCACCCCTGGAATCTGGAGTGACACAACACCTCCGCCTACCTACCTACCTACGTATCCACTTACTTACTTACTTACCCTCCCTTTTTGTATTCCTCTAACTCCAACATCCCCGCCTCTCCCATCGCTACACCTCCATATACACACCGACCCTTCCTCGCTACTACACCTTCTCTCAACCAACGTTATTCTAGTACAACCGCTTCATTTCAACCCACGTGCCTCACTCCACTTCTGCTTCACCCGTCTACCTCTGGACTCCACTGGTACGCCCTATTTTCCATCTCTCCCTCTACCCCTCTGCAACATCACCTTCCTAACCTCCGCCTCACTCTTATTTCTCCATGACCCACCTATCTCCCTTCACTACCACTATTACTAAAAATAATAATAATAATAATAATAATAATAATAATAATAATAATGATAATAATAACAATACAATCTTCTGACGTACAGCTGATATGCTATTGAAAGTAATGATGGCAATTAATGATAATAATAATGATAGTTACAGCAGTAGCGTCTTACGTCAATAATGACTATTAATGCGTCTGGTAGTTGTGGTGATGGTAGAAGTATAGCCCAGAAAAGTGGTAATGGTCGTACAGAGAATAATCATAAAAATTCTAGGAAAAATGATCTTACAGTTATCATTTGCACCATAACCATTTAATGCAAAACCTTTGCCTCTCTACCACATCTTTATCCTCTCGCTGATTTTACGAAAATATCATCCTGTATTTAGCTGTATATGAAGACCATCAAATAACCACAGCAAAGGCAACAAACTAATCTAAGAAAATAATAATGAAATGAAGTTCTAAAAACAAAACACACACAATTAATTTTTCAAACAATTTCAAGGAACATGTTTATAAAATACTACGTAGAGAAAGTAACATCTAATGCCGGAATCTCGCCTTCATTAAGGCTATGAGACGAACGTACAACGAACATCAAACTTCATCTCGGGGAGGCGAGTGAGAGTGGGTGAGCGGTGCTGCCTGGGGCGGGTGTCGTGTGTATAACCTGAGGCCCTCCACATTACTTCACAATAGCTTGGCTTACAAAGGTCTCTGGAGCGTCATAGCGAGGCTACTGCAGGGGACTCCTGGCAGCGTCTACCTGTAAGGAGCAGCTCCTGAGAACTAGATACCACAGGAGGTGAATGAGACTTCCAGCAGCGAATGGTCACAGACTAAGAGAAAGGTCCACTGATAAGGACTAACAGCAGAAATGACCTGGGGAGTTTCAGGCGGAACTAATCAAGAACTCAGTAATATAAACAAACAGAGCATTTTCTTTCATGACCGATGGCGAGTCGTAAGGGACATCGAAGCATGGTGACTTCTTGTCATTCGAAGAATTAGAAGTCTTTGGCACACCGGATCTCTTGAAATCTGATTTCCATTTCTAAGATGAATTACAAAATCATCTCATTTCAAAAGACTCAGCAGCAAGTTATGTACAACAAAGGGAAAACGAATTACAAGCCTCAAGGAATGAAATAAAATTTGAGGTGATTCTTTGAAGCTTTAAAAAATATAATCCAGAAAGGGACCACAGGGACAGGCCATCACCTGGGGGTCAGAAAGTAAACATCACCGCAGGAGGCCAAACAGAAGCCGTAGGGACGAACCTGCGACAGGAAAGTCAACACAAGCGAGGAAAGCATAAAACCCAACCAAGAAAAATAAAGGAATATACAAACCCGAGTAAAGGAAACCATAGCGAAGTCGTGGATGACAGAAAACAACATGCACTCAGTAAATCTTTAGTAAGGGAAGTGTACCCAAGTGCGAAAACCGCCTCAGATGTGGCAACCTGCTTACAACAGGGAAACAAACCTGAAAAAAGAAGAAAATTCCATTGAGGAAGGAAACTCTAGTGAGGGATATAAACCTACGCGGTGGGAGTAAACCCAACTGCAGGATGTAAATCTACGTAAACCAAGGAAGAGTGTTGCAATACGACCCATGACTGAGCGCTACATGTCCTTGGCCGTATACCTATAATTCCTACGTTGGGAGGACGCACCGAGAGCGATCGTTACGCAAACGAAGAAACACCCGAGAGAAGAGGCCGCGGACGCCCATGCGCTAGCCTGGCCCGTCAGGTATTGCTGATATTCGAAAACATTCATTGAAAATCGATACACCTCGGATCGAGTCTCCATGAATAGACTTTGGGAGAGCTAAGCCAAGGTATAACCACGCCAAGTTGCAAGATCACACAGGAGACGGTCGTTGACAGAGTAGGTCGCTGATAGATGAGAACCGTGAAAGGGCCACATCTAACTGGTGTATATCTGACATTATTTTCGGGGGCAAGTTTCTATCCCAGCAGGTCGGTCTGTGACCAAGCTACGTTGGTATGAGCCTGTCTTGCCAGGCTGTGATGCCGTACTTGACATTCTTGCTTATCTCGGGCAAGTCAGCTGGTCTAAGACATGAGAGAAATTTGCATATATTCTATTGAAAGATGTTTAGGTGTCATCCCAGAGAGGCTCTAAGAGTTAATCATATACAAATAAATAAATATAATGTAATCAATTACTTCTAGAAAACGAACCATTTGTACGGTTGAGAGGATGGAGGTTAACACTAGTGGGGCCCCATCTCCTGACCTTTCTCTGCTAACACACAGCTTTTTAAACCTTTGTATATTAATATCATCCACAATTTCATCATGTACCTTCTAGTCATCCATTACACTTACACTATAAAAACAATTCTTTTTAATAAGTGGTCACTGATGTCGTCGAAAAATGGCTTAAAAACTGAAAGGTTGTGATCAAGTTACCCCTTACTCTTCTCTCTTCCATGGCGGACCCCTAACCTCTCAACTCAATTCAGCTCTCGTAACTCCGGTAGCTACCATCTATGTTGCCTTCCTCTCCATCTTCTCCGTTTCTTTATTCCGACGTGCACCTACCAAACTTCAAATGTACGCCTTAGTTTTGGCTTAATGTGTATTGTGAACAGTTTCATGAACATCTCGTTGTACTTGATCGAAAGCGTTTTTGACATTTGCCTGCAGACACTGTGTTTCCTTCAGAAATCCCTAGAGGTCCCGCACCTCCGTCAAGTCCTCCATATCAGGAATGATTTTCCTCGTCCTTTCCCGAGGCCCGTGTAAAATCCTACCTCCTGTAAATTCACCCACACCAGGTTAACTGTTCCTGCATGAGACGCACGGCAACACCGCGCTATCATGAAGAAACCATTAACTTCTTCAGCACGACGGTGCAAACTCCTGAGCACGACGCTATGGAGGCGAGCACGGCGGTACGGACTCTTGACCACGACGGTACAGACTCTTGGGAACGACGGTACAAACACTTGAGCAAGACGGCATGGAAACTTGAGCACAACGGTACTGACCCTTGAGCACGACGGTGCATGATTGTCTAACATTTAACCTAACCCTTAAGAACTAGATCTAAGACCATGCCATCTTATGATACCCAAGGGTCGTACTGTCGTGTTCAAGGGTCGTACCCTCGCTGCTAAAGGGTCGTACCCTCGCTGCTCTTGGGGTGTTGATGTTATACCCATGAGAAAAAAAACGGGAAGTCTTGACTGTATCCCTCTGCATTCATGGACCGAAATCCATCGCCTTCCCCTCACGAACGAAGATGCTCCTAACCTTGTGAAAGGAGGTGGTCTTCTTTTTTCTGTTTCTTCCTCTTCTTCTTCTTCTTCTTCCACGGCCAAATATGGCCACATGACTTGAAAGAATCGCAAATATGTCGGGCTTTTCCGACGAGGCGGTGTCCACGAGCGGGCCAGGCTCGGCCGTGATGCACAGAAGTTCCACTACGACAGGAAATGGCTATCAAAAACTTGGCCTTGAAAAGGCCAAACAACGCCTCCTTTTTTCATCTCTTTTTTTTTATCTTTAACGAAATCAACTCTTATGGGCCAAAGCTAAAGAAAGGAATTAGTCAACCACTGAATTCCTGTTTGTACTTTGCCAGTAATGAACCACAAAACACTTCTTTAATGGTGTTTTCCATTAATCCAGACAACTCTGGACGAATCCCAATCTCCCGTTCCATCCTGTTAAGGAAACTTAATACATCTGCCTTATCCTTTGCTTTAGCAGTTCTTGACTATATCAATCCTATTTAAACCTTAAATACACTTAGCACATGCCCCTCAACACTAGCTAATCCTTCCATCTACTTAACGCTTACATCCCTACAAAGAATCCCGAAAACACGTCTAATCCCTCCATCCCCTCCCCATCCCTGAACGCTTTCGCCCCGCCAGCAAGAGGGTGCGACCCCTGCGTATGGTAACATGAACTTTGACGTAATCCCTTCAGGCTCTGGTTAAAAGTCATCATACCTAAAGCCTCGTACCGTCGTGCCGTAGGCGTCGTACCGTCGTGCTGTAGGCGTCGTACCGTCGTGCTGTAGGCGTCGTAACGTCGTGCTGCAGGCGCTATAACGTCGTGCTCAAGGTGTCGCAGCGTCGTGCTTATGAAGTTGTACGCATAAAATCCTCCCAAGTACCCGCCCACTTCCCCCTCCACTCCCCTCCACCAGCTGTCGTGGACCAGCCGCAAGCCTCAGGGTGGACCGGGTACCGTTCAAGGTCACTCTGTACCCTCTCACACTAACGTGTACCACAGATATGACCTACAATCGCACGTATTAATTATACTTATTGACGCTCGTCTTCGGGTATGGAGTTACGCTCTTCGACCGCACAGGGGAGGATGATGCATCATCCGAAGGTATGATGACATGAACGTCGACCTGCAAGTAACGGGTCAGAGGTCGCGTCTTGATACGTGTCTTCACGCTCGAGGGGTTCAGTATGTCTAATCATGCTATATCCTTCTCACTCTATTCCATCCATCTGGGATTGTACTTTCTCACCAATCTCGCACCACCGGAGTTTCATCATTCCCTTCTTCTGTCTTCGGGAAGGGTAAAACACACGGACCATTACCCCCACGAACCCACCTCCGCCTACCCATCCATTCAGTCAGAGTTCAAATATTTTCAAGAAACTGACCCGTGGTTCTTGGGAAGCCATTTGTACTGATGTGGTAAATGTGGGAAGGGTTTCCGCATTGCTCGGCTCTATCACATTCTTGGTAAGTACCGTCACAGGAGGCCAGGTAGTATATGAACGTACAAACGCACGTGTGTGTGTGTGTGTGTGTATGTGTGTGAACATTAGTACCTCAGGTGCCAACAACATACAAAAAGTCATTCGTGGATTTGCCTACTCAAACTCGCACCCTATGAGGCATATTTATTCTCCTCTATTCCCGAAGAATCGCGTGAGTCATCTGCATATTTGGGGTGAGGCCGTAAGACACGGGTGTCTTCCATCACCACCACAGGAATCCCTTGGATTGCCTCATCAGGGGACTGAGGGAAGAAGAAGGAGGAGGAGGAGAACGAAGGGAAGAGGAAGCAGGGAAGGAGGTGTTAGCTAATGGGACGGGGGATACTAGCAAAGGAAAAGGGAGAAGGTTCACCTCACCCTGCATCTCACCCAAGCTAATTAATTCTACACTTTCACAAACGGGTTCAATTTCACGGGCGACCTTAGACCCAGAGCCACGTACACGCCCATGAGTGACTATCTGGCGTGCAGTAGGATGTGATCCTCCCGACCCGAGGTAAATGAAGAGAAAATATAACATCCTCGTTGAAGCGTACAACAGGCGACAAATCATCAGTTATAGACAGTCGGAATTTCATAATCTATACTATGAAAGGGCGGGCCTGTCTGTTCCCCGTCTGTAGACACGCTGAGGAAGTTGCCAGAAGCACCACAACAAACCCTCATACATGGTTGCCAAAAATTTATCCATTTCCTTGGGAGGTAGAAACTGCTGGCATGGTATGTTTTCGGGAAAATATGTTATTGGTGAGCAGGAATTCTGTGCCGGCATCATGGGAGATGCGAAGAGGAAAATGGCGGGGATGAGTGGTTTCAGTCTGTAGACACACCGAGGAAGCTGTCAGAGGCACGATGACTAACTTCCCCTAACACATGACGTTAATTTATCCATTGCTTAGGCTGGATAAAAATTGCTGGCTGCTGGGCTGATATACCTTCGAGAAATTATACTACCGGTGAGGAAAAGGTTCTGCCAGCAAGATTAAAATGGTAAATATGAGTGGTTACACCAATGAATAGTGTCATTCCACCGTTCTCCGACGTTTGCTCAGTGTAAGTCTAAGTCCCACGGTCAATGGCCAACTGGTTAGCGTCTGCGTTCGACGGAGTCTCTGCAATATGTGTAAAGTATTTTCTAGCCCTCCGTAGGAGTTAGCAGACGAGGACCCAGAGTGTCAAAATATGATAGTTTCCTCAGAAAAACACATCTAACGGGCAAAAGAAATAAAGATAATTGAAATAAACTAGACAGAGTAATTATACAGGCCTTCATAAAACAATAATACAGTAATTCATCGTTATCAAATCTTCCGCTACCAATTCTATTCAACGATCCCTTTCCGATAGTCATGATGTTACTTCCCTCTCTCTAACTTAAAGGTATCATTTCGAACACTGCTCCCGTAAGCTGTCTCCATGTGTCCCGACGATAAGACACGGACCCATGTTCCTGGCGACTTCTTCCCATAGCTTGCGTGTGGAGGCTAGCCGTACGAGGACTAACTGTTATGACACCTCCTCCTTTCCTTGTTGAAATAAGCCATGGAATCCTTTCCTCGTTTCATTCTTATTATCTTACAACCTTTCCAGTTTTAAGAGTCAGGTCTACAAACATCTGAGAAACTGATAGTAGTCACCATTCTGTTTTTCAGTTTTCTTCTTTGATACACATATTCTTTTACCATTTTCAAAAGACACTGGACAAATGTTTACCCGTGTCATGTCGGCCGCTGTAAAAGAAAACAAATCAGAGAGCGAAGAAGTTAGATGCGTTAAACCTCAGAGGATGACAGCAGAGCACTGAGTAACGCCACAGGAGAGGATGAAGTCTCCCTTGGCTGTTACTTTTGAGGAAGGGAGTTACAATGTGATGTCTCTGTAACTCCTTTCCTCTCATATCTAATATCCCTCCCTCTCTCTATCTTTCCCCTGCTGCCCCTCCTCCTTCCATCTCTCTCTCTCTCTCTCTCTCTCTCTCTCTCTCTCTCTCTCTCTCTCTCTCGTTGCATGTAAGACGGCCAAGGAAGGAAGGAGCCGAGCCAGCCCTCAGGGTGTACAAAGGGGGAAATCTATTCAACGGTGAACCACTTCAAAAGGGGCGAACAGATTCTACCTTCACGTGGTATGGCTGGAGGCTGGGCCCCTGAATGAAGGTAATTTGGAGGAGGAGGAGGAGGAAGAAGAAGAGGAGGAGGAGGAAAAAAAAGAGGAGGAGAAGATGAAGAAGAAGAAGAAGAAGAAGAAGAAAAAGAAGAAGAAGAAGAAGAAGAGGAGGAGGAGGAGGAGGAGGAGGAACTACAAAGGAGGAATAAATGGAGGAAAAGAGGGACCAGAGTGGTGGAAGAAAGAAAGGAAGGAATTCAATGATACACAGCCCGTCCGTCATGCCGCCTGGTCTGTGGGTGTTGACGGACTGCCGGTCACGCTCGCTCACTTAACGCACATACGCCTTTACACACACACACACACACACACACACACACACACGCATACGCCTTTCTACCTGCACACGTCCGAACACGTGCCCTCGCAAGACCAGACACGCAACCTTACACAAACCCATATTACATATCCTGCCACAAACCCAGATGAAGTCCCTTAAACAAGACCACGCACGAAACCTTAAATATGCCCATACACGCACCCTTACGCCAGACACAGATTCCCCATTCGTACGATGGTGTGAGGAAACACGGGGCACACATGCGCCCTCCTGTCACCCACCTATGATGGTGTACGAAGCCCCAAAGATCACTCTGTGCTCGCTCCACCTCTCCTCAGTTGTACGTACCTCTCACCCACACTACCACATGTACTGTGCCTCTCAGGCTTGCATCCTGTAAATTGCATTATCCTCTATTTTGTGAATCATACACC
The DNA here is from genome assembly GCA_038088735.1 of Panulirus argus. Lineage (NCBI taxonomy): Eukaryota > Metazoa > Arthropoda > Malacostraca > Decapoda > Palinuridae > Panulirus > Panulirus argus. The sequence continues at coordinate 656 of JAYMFT010320654.1, read as the reverse complement.
ATTTATTAAACATATACTGACCCTCCTCCTCTGGACCTCTCACGTGAATGTACTCTCTGTAGAACGTATGACGTAAGTGTTTTATCACGATGCTCCCTTGTATTGCCGTCAATAACTTTTGCACGTCATCAATCTTGCTTCCAGATGCACTCGAGCCCCCTCACCTGTCACCCTCCTACGCCGATGTACGCCCTGTTCTGTACGCTCTGCGCTTGCCTCCTCCCAAATGCCCTCCCTTCACCTATGCTATCACAGATATGCTTTGACTCTATATAAACTGATAAATAAAGCTCTGTTCAAAATCAAGACTCACTTATACGTGCACCAACTCACACACACACACACACACACATAAGCACACGCGTTCGCGTACATATCGATTCTCCATGAACGCGCAAGCACGCCAGTTCAACAATCCCCATGTTGATATCAACACAAGGTGTACCTTACGCTGGCGATTTTTTGCTCAGCGTTTTACAGGATGAGTTTCCCCGTGATGTATGAACCTTCAAAACATCTCCGCTGGAAAACATTTACTGAGGACTGTTATCCCACCAATACTGCCAGTCATAACCTTCAATACAGACAAATATATATATATATATATATATATATATATATATATATATATATATATATATATATATATATTTTTT
>JAYMFT010320643.1:0-10006 GCA_038088735.1 Panulirus argus | reverse complement strand
ACCTTCGCCTCCACAAGGTAGTGATCAGACATCCCACCAGCTGCCCCCCTCAGCACATTAACATCCAAAAGTCTCTCATTTACACGCCTATTAATTAACACATAATCCAAAACTGCCCGTTGACCATCTCTTCTACTCACATATGTATACTTGTGAATATGACAGGGTTCGCAGGGATGCTTTGTGGAAGGTCTTAAAAATATATGGTGTGGGAAGTGATCTGTCAGAAGCAGTGAGAAGTTTTTATCAAGGATGTAAGTGCGAGTATGAGTAGGAAGAGAGGAGAGTGAACTGTTTCAAGTGAAAGTCAGTCTGCAGCAGGGGTGTGTGAAGTCACCATGGTTTTTAAATTTGGTTATGGATGGGGTGGTGAGGGAGGTAAATGCAAGAGTCTTGGAGAGTTGACCTGGGCAGTGAGTCAGTTGTTGTTCGCTAATGATACAGCAGTGGTGGCCGATTAGAGTGAGAAACTGCAGAAGATGGTGACTAAGTTTGGAAAGTTTGGAAGTGTGTGTGAAAGGAGAAAGTTGGGAGTAAATGTGAATAAAAGCAAGGGTATTAGGCTCAGCAGGACTGAGGGACAAGTTAGTTGGGATGTAAGTTTGAATGGAGAAAAACTGGAGGAAGTGAAGTGTCTTAGATATCTGGGAGTGGACTTGGCAGTGAATGGAATCTAGGAAGCAGAAGCGAGTCATAGGGTGGAGGAGAGGATGAAAGGTTCAGGGAGTGATGAAGAATGTGTGGAAAGAGAGAACACTATCTCAGAGTAAAAATTGGTATGTTTGAATGAATTGTAGTTCCAACAATATTCTATGAATGCGAGGCATGGGCTATAGATAGGGTTGCACGGAGGGTGGATGTGTTGGAAATAAAATGCTTGTAGACAATACGTGGCATGAGGTGGTTTGATCGAGTACGTAGTGAAAGGGTAAGAGAGATGTGTAGCAATAAAAAGAGGGTGGTTGACAGAGCAGAAGAGTTTGTGTTGAAATGGTTTGTATATATGGAGAGAATGACTCACATAAGGTTGCCAAAGAGGATACATGTGTCAGAAGTGGAGGAAACAAGAACTTGGAAACCAAATTGGGGATGGAAGGATATACCGAATAAGATTTTGAGTGACTGAGGCCTGAATATGCAGGAGGCTGAAATGCGTGCATGGAACAAAGTGAATTGGAACTATATGGTATACTGGGGTCAACTTGCCATCAATGGACTGTACCAGGGAATGTGAAACATTCAGGGTAAACCATAGAAAGGTTTGTGAGGCCTGAATGTCGATGGGGAGCACTGGTTTCAGTGCATTACACATGACAGCTCACATATGGATGAGAGTGGATGTGGCCTTTTTTCTCTGTTTCGTGGCACTACTTTGCTGATGCTGGGGGTGGCAATGCTGTTTCCTCTGGGGTGGGGTGGTGTCGGGAATGGATGAGAGTGAGCAAGTATGAATATGTACATGTCTATATATGTATATGTATTGCAAGAGGTCACAGTGGTGCTTGTGATCTAGTATGTGCATATAACCACGAGGAAAATGAAACATGATAAGTTCCCACATGCACTTTCACGTAATGATCACATCGTTAGGGGAGATATAAGAATGAGTTAGAAGATGTAGAACAGTCAGTTGATAAACAAGAAAGAGACGTAGCTAAGATGCCATTGGTAAACAAGCATTATCAGATAATGGTTCATTAGGTTGGTAGTGTTCGGGTCTGGCATCATACCTGTCATAAAACTTTCTTCATCATGTGAATAGAAAAGGGACCTGTTTACAAATTTTGCCTACAGCAAAGCTATCAAGTTTGTATAGACCTTCACAATTATTCATGTGATGTTTTTTGTGGTAAAGGAGTTCCAGTTAGTACCTGAATTAGTGTTACTCCAGTCAATACAATGGTCATAATGTTAACATAATTAAGCAAAGTATTTGATTCTTGTCCTGTTCTTATACTATATTTATGTTACTTAAGTCTAACATAAAGATCCTTACCAGTTTGTCCAACATAAAACATATTACAAGTTTTACAAGGGATTCTGCAAACAGCCCACAGATTTTTCTTGTGAGTTTTTTATTAACGTACCCTTTATAGTATTGTTATTGCTGAAGGCTACATGTACATTAAAGGATTTAAGCAATCTGGAAGTAATGTAAAATTATCACTAAAAGGGAGAACTAAATGATTCTTGGCATCAAGGTGAGGTTTGGGTTTAACTCTATAAAATTATTTCTTTGCCAACTTAAGGGATTTATCAATGAAAGATCTAAGATACTTTAACTTGGGTCCAACAGAATATATAATCTCAAACTCATCATCAATAAATTCCAGACTGCATATAGGTAATGCTCTAAGGAACATCGACTGGAATGATGATAGTGTAACTCTGTCAAGTTGAACTGAGTAATAATGAATATAAGAACAAACATTGGTGTGTTTGCTGTATATGCTAAACTTAAAAATTTTTCTGTCCCTATGGATCATGCAATCTAAAAATGGTAACATACAATTATATAATTATTTTCCACTTCCACAGTACAGTTGATATGAGGTACTAAATTGTTAAGTAAAGAGAGAAATGTTTATAAATTTTCGTTTGTTGGCCAACACAAAACATCATCAACATACCTATACCAAATTGCCTTAGTGGGTAAGATATCCCTTAGTAATTCTGTTAGACTTAAGCAACATAAATATAGTATAAGAACAGGACAAGAATCAAATGCTTTGTTTAATCATGTCAAAAATTATGGCTATTTCATTGACTGGAGTAAAGCTAATTCAGTTATTAACTGTAACTCCTTTACCACAAAAAATATCAATGAATCTTCTATTATTAAATACACAAAGAACTGTAACATTAATATTAGTGATGGTCTGTACAAATTTGATAGCTTTGTTGTAGGCAAAATTTGTAAAAATTTCACATAATACAAAAAACTTATGACAGGTTTGATGCCAGACCCGAACACCCCAACCCAAACACTACCATCCTGTATTGTTTGTTTACCAATGGTGTCTTAGCTACATCTCTTCCTTTTATATCAACTGACTATTCTACGTCTTCTATCTCATTCTAGTATCTCCCCTGACGTAGTGATCATTACACAAAAGTACACTTGGGAACTTATCATGTTTCATTTTCCTCATGGTTATATGCATATGCATGTATATGTATGTATATCCCTTCTTTTCCAAACATATATGCATATGTATGTATGTATATATCTATGTATATATATTTGAATGTGAGTGGATGTGTCTTTCTTCAACTGTTTCCTGGCGTTACCTTGCTAACATGGGAAGTGGTGTTCAAGTATGAAAATACATAAACATACATACATATGGTGTTTGCATTACTAATACATTTTATGTTTAGGGAAAGAAACACATAGCAAATAGTTTCTGATAGTTTGTTGGAATACTTAATGTGTGTGTGTGTGTTGGAGAGATATGATGGTTCTCATTCAATTTACTTATAAACTACAATATGGTTAGATATTGAAAGAGAAAAGAAGAGGAGAGTTAAAACTATGTGGACTGGGCATAAATAAGTAATGAACTGATCATTTGTAAGCTATGCTTAGAATTCAGTATGGAATTAGTTACCTGATCATAATGGAGGATGCAGCTGAACATATAACTTTAGCTAATGACAAGGAATATTTACGCAGGAGCATTAGGTAGATACATTAGGCAGAAGTAATTGGGGGAAGCTTTAGGTAAAAGTAGTCAGAAGGAACATTAGGCAGGAGCCTTTGCAAACACTGCACTTGAGTTGCCCTCTGCTAGTGGCCTGTTAATGGTGAGCCACAAAAGGCTAAGAGGCAGCACTGGAGTTCCTTAGTTATGGAGACTATTGCCGTAGCCACCCCCTTGAGGGAGTTCAGTTGGAAAAGGCGTCAGAGATGTAGATAAATAGACAGATGATTTTATCAGTAAGGATAAAAACATCAGTAGGGGTAAAAATGCCTTGAAGGGAAAATAAAACTGTGTGGATGTTAAAGGCTTGGGGTTGTATTCAAAATACAGCTATGAATCTTGTTTAGGTGTTCACTGATGAAGAAACAATTGCACACATCAATTCTTTAGTCTTAACTTTCCCTACAAGATATCTTTAATTAAAGATGATTCACTCTCAATGTGATCTTAAGCTACAAGAATGCATCTAAAGGTGTTGACAGTTTCTAAAAATGATATATTAACTGTGCATCTTAAAGGCGTTCTATCCACAGTGATGTGCTGAGAAAAGTACTATGACCATTAAATGTAGTTACTTTAAAGTTAGGATCATCATATACAAATTATGAAGCTACTGAGGAAGTATAATGGCTTTCCACCTAAAATGAGAGCATATTCTTAATTACTGTACTTTCCTTTGATTATCTCAAAAGTTAAGGCTGCTTAAATGACAGTCGGCTCACATGAAGTATACTTGCAGTAAATGTATAGAGCCTTTGCAAGATGTGGTAAAACAAATGACTTGGGCCTACATGCTAAAAGTCTGACATATACTATAGCTGTACATCTACTATTGATACTTGTGGAACTTTTGCCCTTCCTGTTTAATAAACAGAGCATGAAACACTTCAAAGAATCAGGTATTCAGGTAGCACAAAACTTCAGTTTTCAATCTCTTCCACTGAGGAATATTCATCACATTCAAAAACTTGTAATTAGATATCATCAAGTATGACTGAGGCTGCCATATCAATAACATAATCTGTAGCACTGGCCACATAAGTTACTCTAACAGTTAACCACTTTTCATAGAGGATATTGTGATTAATCACAGAAACCAATGATGCTGGATGCTCCGTTGATGCTTGTTATAGACATCTTCACTATAATGTTTCTGAAGTTATATTTAACGACATTTCATCTAATATCCCATTTGTGTATACAAGAAATTCTCCATAAATTCAAAAAGTTCTGTTAATCAGTGTTTTGTTCTCATCTATAAAAATGCATAAAATTTTCTGAAAGCTTATTCTGCTCTTTAGTGGCTGGCCACCTAAATGAGCCCAGTTTTTGGACTTTTTACTGAAGAAAACAGTAGCACAATCCTGATGATACTTCACCCCTTCTGCCATCAGTTCAAAATCATGTTGCATGCAGTTTTGAACAGCATTAACCCATTCACCTTGTCTGTTTCTGACATGCTTTAGAAAATCCTTCTGGAATTTAAAAATTTCAACACTGCTAATATCTTTCCTTTGCTTAACTGGTATTTTGTTATCCACAGTTACAGGCTCTGAGCAGAATAAAGAGTGACATGTTTATGTGGACCATCTGATCAAAACTAGTCCAAAGATTTTTCACATGATGGGCTAGCAGACATTCTCGTTTTATGAACTTGAAAGCTTTTCTCACATTTATAGTGCTTGTGACAAACTGTATGAACTCACAGCGTGATGTATTCTCAAGAATCTGTATTTTGTAATATTTGCTTTTTGTTATACTGTCTCAGGCATGCTTTCGAAAATTCTTCTGTAATTCAAAGATTTCAACATTGCTTATATCTTTCCTTTGCTTAACTGGGATTTTGTTATCCACAGTTACAGGCTCTGAACAGAACAGTCACATGTTTATGCGCAGAGTCTTTTTGAATGGAATAATTAGTCCAAATTTATGCAAACGCTTCTGATCACAACTTTTGCAAAGATTTTTCACATAACAGGCTAGCAGACATTCTGGTTTTATGAACTTGAATGCTTTTCTCACTTTTATAGTTCTTGTGACAAACTGTGTGAACTTGTAGTGTGATGTATGCTCAAGAATCTGTAGAAGTGGTACCATCCTCTTACTCAAATGATGCCAAAACAAGTGTCATGTAGCCCTTATTGCTAACAAATGTGACATCAAATGAACCCAGAGACTTATTCCAGATGATACATAATGGATCACTTATCTACAGCAGAAGAAAGAGGAATTAAGCAAAGATGCTGGAATCACTCCGGAACATTTCAAGGGTCCACATATGTACCTGTACTGTATACTGTATACTGTAATTTGTGTATTTTGTTATACTTTATTTGTATTTTTGCTATCTCTATAGTATAATAATAATAATAATAATAATAATAATAATAATAACAATAATAATAATAATAATAACAATAATAATAATAATAATAATAATGCTTTCCTTTATTTCCTACTCTTAAATATTGTGACAACATTCAATACAAACACTGTAACACTCAATAAGGTATATATATACTCTAATAAGCCGAGCTACCATTCAGATCAGCAACTCCTCATTACATTTCACCAGATTTACATGCATGCAGATATATGGCTTTCTTTTTGCTGAAAATCTATGTTAAATCTGTTCACAGCTTTCATATCTGGTATCAGAATTTGTAACAAACAGTAAATGGCTGCCATCTTGATTTGCTGAGTTAACAAAACGATTTTATGGACATTTGATATGTTTTTCTCCAAATTTTTCTGGACCTCTCCTGATTGGTATGTTACCAATTTCTTCAGGCTTAGGGGTATTTTTGAGCTATTGCTCTTGGACTATAAATCATATCTGTATTTGTACAAGTGTTTGTACTAAAATACCCTTAATACTTTATATATTTTCATCACTATAATACAGTAGGTAGTGATATTTGTACTATATATTAACACCAAAAAGAGAGAAAGATAATATATATCACAATATTTCTCAATATTGTACAGTGACATCTTAAGGCTATAAAGATCATCTTAACATTGGCTCAGTTCCGACTAAAAAAAGCATAACATGACTTTTGAATTAAACACAGACCTCAAAAATGAAAAAACCTATACCCGTGCAATATATACCCCATGATTCAAAGACTGTTCACATCAGTTCTGACTGATATAATGGCTAGGCCCATTCAATGTCAGCAATTAAAGGTTTCTCCAGTTTTATTGTGATTCTTACCCCTATGCTTAGTCATCATCGTGCATATTCACTAGCCTGAAAATATATACGATTCATTTTTTCCATCAGTGAGATACAGCACTATGTTGAGTCTTTCTCTGCTAAAGCCTCACCATTCACAGGATCAATAACTGATATAAAATCAGCCCCAAGAACACAACAATCAGAGATACCTTCTTTAATGTACTGTATAACAGATGACTCAGAATCCAGTCTACTAGGGCCTGGTTGTGTCTCTGACATGCAGGTAATTTCTGAATGATTCATCTCAATATTTCTTACAGTTTCTTCTGATAAGTGGCATTCATGAACAGAATGATCAGCCTCAGTTTTAAAATTTTCTACTTCTAACACTTTGCCTGATCCTCTTTCTAGAACAAATGTAGCGATTTCAGCTACAGTTTCATTCATATCTGTGACTAACATAATATGGCTATTACTTCCTACACAAGAATCTGACGAGTCAAGTGTTTCACTGTAAGCATTATTTTCAAACAGCTCTACATCAGGGTATCTTGGTGTCTCCTGTGAGGTGACAGAACTAGACTGTGTTCCAGCTGCTGAAGATGGTAAAGGTGATATGAATTCTAAGGAGCTACAAGATTTGGTATTAACAATGACAGACTTCCTTCCACTCTTGCCTGGTGCACATTTCACTACAGATTTTTTCCCAATAACATTCACCTTTTCAAACTGCATGGAATCTGTAGACTTCTCATGTGTTTGTATAATTTCAGGTGCATGACATGAATCAATTGCAGATGTCTGTGTCTGATCACCAGCACATATATCACGACCATCTTCCTGGTTCAGTGCTACAGTTTGCCTCGCAAGCTTTCTCTCTTGCTCAAGGTGGTAATTAAAGGCTTGTCTATGTTTGAATGTACGCCCACACAGTGGACAAGTTAAAGGTCGATGATCAGAATGAACCATACGATGATGTTTCAATACAGAGCGTTGGCAAAATGATCGTCCACAATCCACACATACATAAGGCCGACACTTACGATGTACCTGATTTATGTGTTTGTTTAACTCACTATGAAGGTAAAAGGCTGCCTCACATTCTGTACACTTGACAAGCCTTTCTTTATGACGAACAACATGACTTGCAAGATTTTTGGAGTGATTAAACTTTCGGCCACATTCTTTGCAGCTGTATACTTTTCCTGAATGAGTACCAATCATATGACTGTGCAGACCTCCAGCTGAGGCATAAACTTTTCCACACACTTTACATACAAACTTCTTAGTTTTTTCATTTTCTTTATCCAATCTCATTTCAGTATTATGAACAATCTTTAAATGGTGCCTGAGAGCACTTGGTCGAGCCAGTGCTAGACCACACTTGGGGCAGCTGTGATGGGCATGGGTAAGTACATGTGTGGCCATTTCTTGCTGAGAAGTGGTGGTATATCCACAACAATCACAATGATGACTGCCCCTATCCAATCGTCTGGCTTCAAAGCCTACAGACTTGAAAGTCCCTATTTCTCCCTGAAACATAGTGAAATCAAGGCTACTACTGAACCTAGGCAGTACATCATATTACAGAATAACAAAAAATTTGCTTTATATAAATAAACTTGCACTGAAATATCAATGTTGTCAGAGTTCTTGCTGAAAATAGAGTAAAAACAAAAAAGCTTTCAAATGCCCTGATTCTGTACTGATCATATGGTCTGAACAATAAAAAGATAGAAAACATATCTGTAATTAACATTTGCACTAATGACCCCACATAAGTACAGACTGTCCTTTCTATCCTAACAAGCCACTGCTTCAGTCAGTTTGAACTGACCAACTAAGATATGAAATCAGATTTGTAATAAAAGGGAGAAGTTCCTGTCCCTGGGTGACGAAGTACAGTTACACAACAGAGATATAAGCCCTCAGTTCCTTTCACTACTCTTAGATCATCTACTAACAGATAACAAAAAGTGATATCAAATCCAACTTGGGAAGAAGGGCTGATCTTGCACGACAAAGTATTTGTCCCATCCCTAATATAAAGAAGTGAAACCTTACTTTTTCTATGTCTACATGGAAAAAACAAAATGCAGTAGAGATGAGTAATTTGCATTACAGAGCAAGAATCAAAACAGATAAAGATGTTACTAAGATACAGATGACAGCCTTTCTGGATGGAAAGAGTACTGCAACTGATTGGATGATGATAGTTTATGGTAACATGAATGATGGAACAAGGAAAAGCAGCAGACCACACAAGAGATGGACAGATGGAGTAAGTGAACCATTCATATAAGTGAGCCATTCACACTGAGAAGTATTTAAAAAATCTGGATGCTTGAACAACAATTCTCTATAGGCAGTGACAGCATTTTGTGTGGGAGGGTGTAAGGGTGATTGTAAACATCAGTTTTACTTGATGAATCAGTTATGTAAGCAAAACTAAAAAATCAATTAATGTTCATGGTAATATAAAAACCTAAATTGATTCTAATGCTTTCCCTGTGATGATCAATTACAGTCAAGGAACTTTCATAAGTGTTAATTACTAAAACTGAGTTCTCCACAGCACCTAAGACATTTCTCCTCATTATTGTCTCAATGAACTGCTTTCCCTTGGTCTTAAAATAACCTCTTGACATTTCTATGTGCTGTCATGTATGACCAAGTCTGATGCATATGAATCTAAACAACAATCAGATGATGAGCTTAATTCCACTAATGCAGCCAACATAGCAAATATCTAATTATCTATAGGTAAGTTATGTACATTATGTAAAAGTTAATGTCATCAGCTAGCAATGTTATATGCCAATCATCCAATCTAGGCAGCAACTATTTAACTTGAATTAAAATAATATAGATAAGTACGCCATGAAATTATGACAGGCACTGTAAGTGCTGATGTTATACTACAATTTATGAGGAAAATATCGTGAAGAGGTAAATGTACTCAGCATTTTTCATAAGAGGTTAGTAGACATCCTCTTAACATTTTAACTGCAGCTCAGATGTATATACCGCAGTATTTTTTTCTGTAGCTAAGGCAAATATATATATATATATATATATATATATATATATATATATATATATATATATATATATATATATT
>JAYMFT010320632.1:0-10006 GCA_038088735.1 Panulirus argus | reverse complement strand
TCTTACCCTTACATTACTTACTCGATCAAACCATCTCACACCACATATTTTCCTCAAACATATCATTTCCAATACATCCACCCTCCTCCGTACAACTCTATCTATAGCCCATGCCTCTCAACCATATAATAGTGTTGGAACTACTATTCCTTCAAACATACCCAATTTTGCTCTTCAAGATAATGTTCTCTCCTTCCACACATTTTTCATCGCTCCCAGAACCCTTGCCCCCTTCCCCACCCTATAAAGAAAATTGCATATAAAAAGATTCAGATATCAAGAAAAATTTTGAAAACCTCATGATAATGCATAATGTAATGAATGCATATCTGGATACTGTTTCAGAATCTTGACATTTCCATTTCTTTTTATCAAGTCAATACGGCATGGCAAAAGCATGTCGTAATTATGAGGCTTCTATCAGAGGCTTAGCCACGTGAATCCACTTTTTTAGGTGGGCAGAATAAAATCCTAAGGAAAATCATGTCGTCTTCATTACCAATACAAGATGTTCCTATTCAGGGATACCATAAGGCAAGATTATATATATGAAGATAAGCAGTATTTCTTTTTTTATTCCTAGTATACAGTCTCCATGAAAAAAAATTCCATGATTACTGTCGCAAATAAGGCTCTCATGCATCAAGTTTTGTTTGCAAAACAAATCCTATTACTTGCTTATGGTGAGGATATCATAACTGTAGCATCATGATGCAGTCTTACAAGTCACATGATATGGTTTGCTGCCTCAGTTACCCATTAGTACTGAGATTGGAGGGATGCAATTTTTCCTTGCTGTTCTTGAGTTTAGTAATGTTTTTCTATTTTTGTTCCTGGTAATATTTTTCCTCTACCATTAATAAACCATGTGTCCAAAAAAGCTACACCTGGGAGAAAAGACCCATATTCTTGCTTCAAAGGAAAAAAAAAATGTTCCTACAAGTAAGATTTCAAGATGCACTAGCAGGGCTGAGTTCACCATCTGATACTTCTTTCTTCCTTTTAACACCATCCCCCCCTGAAAAGCTGGGTCTGGTTGACCTAGGAAGACCATTAAGGCAACTAATAACCTAATAAGATGCTGACAAAGATTGGTTTCTAAGCATATCATGCTTCATGAGGTTGACCACGCCCAGCTTTTCGGGGAGGGCTGACGTTACAGGGAAAAAAAAAGTCTGGATGGTGAACTTGGCACTGTCAATACATCTTGAAACCTTGTTTGAGGACAAGTTTTTTTGTTTTGAAGCAAAAATGTAGGCCTTTTCTTCCTCTTAGAACCTATGGTTGGTTAGTGGTAGAGGAAAAATATCACCCTCAACAGATAGAGAAAATAACACCAAACACAAGGATGACAGGCAAAAGTTACATCCCTCCTTTCTCAGTAACAGGGAGTAACTGAGGTGGTAAATCATGTCATCTGACTTGTAAGACCATAACATGCTGCCAGACAGATGATATCCCTACCATAGGCAAGTAATAGGATGCATGAATGCCATATTTTAAATACTGATCATTGTATTTTTTCCTGAAAATGTATATACATGATGGCTACCCAGAACAGGTCAGAATGTCAGCTGAACCACCTTAGCAATGTGCAGAAAGGCATTCACACAATTAATCTACGACTTTGCAAATTATGAAAGTTTAATTTAGAGCAGAAGCAGTTTGATTCACATCCATTTGTACCCCACTCAACTGTGAGTAATGATGCTTTGATTATTCTGAAAATTACACAGCATAATATGTTTTCTAGATAACACTTAAAATAAGTCAGCTTCATGGTGCTTAAAAGCAGGATATTAAGCTTGACTTCACTCTTGCCCTCACCTTCATTTAGTTCCTATGCAAGCCACCAGGTTAAGCCAGGCAAGGAAGGACAGAAATATCCATCTACCACCATTCATGAACTTTTAGGGGAAAAATTTCAAGATGTATTATATACCCAGTAATACCTGAAAGAAATTATCCATAATCTATGAATTTCCACAGGACATTTGTTTCAAATCTTAACAAAAACAATACAGTATAAACCATTCACAGAGAAAATCATATATAGTAGGTCTAATGTTTATACCATGATTGATTGGAAAACGAGCCTTGGGTTGTCCATGTCAAGGTGTTACCCATCTATCTCTGTTTAACTTACCATAAGTTATCATATTATAGTCAAGATATTTAGCAAAAATCACAGCACAATTTATAATCTAACTCATGAAGCTAGCTAACTGAACAATAGTAAATTAATTCAGCCCTAACTGGAATGTAGCAAACCATTTTGCCCAAAAACTTTTGATAAACTGATGTGTGTGTGAGCTAAATGAGAAGGGTTTGATTGGCATGATCTAATTAGTTGTGCAATGTTTTTAAATGGACTTTTCAGACCTCCTTCAAGACACAATATAATTAAATTTTTTGCACGAATATCCAGAACTGTAGTATCAATAAAGTCATTTGTTCTCTCTCACCTGTAATAACCTGACAGCTTGTGAGAGAACTACATGGAAGTAAGTGTAGGTGAAAGAGCTTGCTTAAATAATCCTAAAAATAACACCCCCTATCAAAACAACTGCCAGAGAATGAAAGTTTTCTTATAATTATTTCTTAAACAGTCCAGAAATACAGCCTCAGAGCCTATACTTAAAATGTGGAATCTTTGTGGACTAAGTGACATCTAATAGTGAAGGGGTGTCCTTACTTGCATAACCATGAGAGGCCTGTGGGTACTGTGACTTTCAACAGTGGCTCTAAATTTTAGAATACTGTATCAGTCCCTCTCCTGTAAATACACGACTGATCTGAAATACTCCTAGCATATCAATACTCTGATTACAACAGTGCTGGCAGCTAAACAGGTCATTAAGCCTAACCAATTCAGATCAAATATAAGAAATATTTCTCTAAGTATTAAAAACCAACAATTCTAACTCCAGCATCAATTCATTCTTAGAAAACTGCAAAAGACAAAAACTTCAAGAAAAATCTTAGTTTTTCTACTCTTACATAGTATTTTAGGTTTGAACTTCATGCTTGGATCAATGCTATGTTCAGGAAGTACTAGAAGGAAAAATCCCTCCATTCTATCTGCCTTTACTTCATACTATCATAATGGAGCATGAGAAAGTTGCAAAGGGGTTATAAACTAAACAAGTCTCTTAATTCACCACTTCTAAAATTGATGCAATGTACACACAGTTACCTAACAGCATTGAGTAACCACAAAAACCATACAGCTCCTTCCCAGGTTGGGCCAACAGGAATTTGTTGAAAATACTGATAACGATGACAGCACAGAAAATGCCCCTCATGAAAGGTAATTATTTTATCTAACCTAAATTGGGCAGAGAACTGAAAAACACACAACTTCCTGTAGACTATCACTTGAAAAGAATACAACTATTACATAAATACAAAAAAAAAGTAAAACTTTTCATACACTAAAGAAGAAAATGAGCACATAGATTTCTCCAAAAGACCCATAAAGGATAAAGCAGCATTTTTAAAACCATTCTAGTTTTCCCAACATGGAGAAATCATGAAACATCAAAGCTGTCTTATGAAATAATCTCCCCTAAATGCTCCATGTGGTGTTGGCAGGCTTTAAAGATTGGATGTTTGTGAGTAATATTTCATTTGCAAACAAATATACTCAGAAATCAAGTAAGAAAACTTACCATAATACATCCTAATTAAAAACAGATTAGGCAAATGGAGTAATAGTAATGCTAACATGACAGAAAAAAAAGAAAGGGATATTTCATGCCTTGTCATGTGGTAATACAGGTAAAATATCGAAAATCCATGTTTCAAAAAATCATAAACACACAGAGTTCATGATGTAGTACATTCAAGATTACCACCTACGTGGAGCATGAGTTTCCATATGTTTGCTCTGTTTGTCATATGCTGCATAAAATGTATAAAAGTAATGTTTCATGATTTTTCAGTTATTTGTATAATATTTTCAAAATTCTGCACTTCTACTAGCATCCAAAAAGTATCTATGAGATATTGTGGGTAGAGAGTATTGTAAAGATGAAGGAATGTGCAATTACCATAATTCTGAAAGTGGAAATTTTACACAACCAGAAAAGGGTGTGTTGTTGCACTATTTGAGGTTAGTCTGAGTCTTATGATGTTGATAAATGTTTATCAAATGTTTCATATAATTTGTAATTACATATACAACAAACAAATAACATTCAGAAGCTGCATTAGGTATACAAAACACTCTGTTAATGTTAGGATACGTTCTCACCACAGTCTGTGGTGCATATTTCTAAAATCCTTATAAATACAAAATCCACACATTGCTGGGTTCCAAAGGTTACAGATTTTTGATATTCTACCTGTACTGTATCCTTCCTCATTTCTTCTGACAAATTTATATGGGGCATTATATAACTCATGAATATCATTCTGATATTAACATGTTCCAGAAGTTCCTTACGTAAAACTTCAATTGTTATACACCATGCTAAAATCATTCTGGTCTCATGATCATCAAACAGGAATAAGAATTCAGAGAAAATTCTTAACGATAGACTTGAAGCTTGTACCCACTCCCCACAAAAAAGCATAATCATTCAAGCTCAGAAGCTGCATGTGTCATACTGCAAGAATCTGCACTCACTCCACAGCAATATCAATCAATTAAATTCCCAAACTTACTAACCTGCTGGAGTGGATGCTGCTGGAGAGTGGGTAGAGAGAGCAGGTGCAGTAAAAGCAGAATTATGTCTTTCAGTCTGTCCTGGAGCAGGCACAGCTCGGGGTGAGCCTGGAGGAAGGTGATTTCCAGTGCTTCCTGTTGGACTCTTCAGACTTGGGGAGACATGACTTGGAGATCCCAACTGCTTTGGCGAGTGATGTGGAGAATGGGTGGAGTGGGTGGGTGCTACTGCATGACTGGGAGGCATATACCCAGGTGAAGATTGGTTGGGATATGTAGGACCAGTCATAGGTGGGCCTGTTACTTGGGAAGTTCCCTGAGAGGGATTGTTAGCAGGAGGATTTCCAGCAGGGGGTGTTAACGGTGGTGGACGATACACACAGTGATGCCCAGGAGGGGCTGTAGTGCCATGAGTACCATGAGGGTGAGTGGATGGGGGAGGAGGAGGAGGATACGACTGATGGTGGTGGTGATGATGGGGTTGAGGATAGTTATGTGAAGTTGGATGATGATTAGCTGGGGGAGGATGATGATGTGGAGGTGATGGATGGTGAGGTGTTGGTGGTTGATGGTGAGGTTGGGGAGGCTGATGATGTGGTGGGGGAGGCTGATGGTGAGGAGGGGGAGGAGGAGGAGGAGGCTGAATGTGAGGTGTAGGATGGGGCTGATGTTGATGGTGGTGATGGTGGTGGTGGTGGTGATGGTGAGGGGTGCCACCAGGGCTCATCACTGGCTGCATAGTAGAAAGTGCCCCCAGAGGTGTATAGTTGTCTGGCTTCTGAGAAGATGCTGGATAGCTGCTGCTGTGTGGCTGAGGCTGTATGTGGAGAAAAGTCAAGACATGAATTGGAGAAAACTAATTTCTGTGTTTGTTCTATGGCTCCATGGAGGATGGAACAATGGCAACATGGCTTTAAATGGATAATTCACACTAATAAACTAGCAATTACCATGCCTGCTTGTTTCTGTTTCCTGTCTCATGCTGCATTATTTGGTTAACTGTGATTGATATCTTATTCTATTTCAGTTTGTATGAATCAGAATTTGAAAATCTTAAAAGGTGTGAAGGAAAGGGAGGAAAGCCATCTTAGTCATGACACCATGTATCACTTGGAAGAAATCCATTTCCAATGATTTCCATATTTTCTTCCAGATTGATATGCCATCTTGAACAATGCCCACACTCTGAACAGGAATCCACAGGAAGGAAAAGAAATAATACATATTCATCAGGAATTTCATGTGTTAGCAATAAAGAACACCCTCTTACATAAGGCAGTCTGTAAGAAAAACATACTCTACTCATCTGAAACTTCTGTGCAAAGGGGAAATTAATACAAGGCAGTTAAAAATGAGAAAGTGAATACCAAAGAAGGATAAATTATTGAATACTATCATCAATCTTTTGGAGACCAACATATCTCTATCAAAAGAAAAGATTAGGAATGTTCAGCCCTGAGAAACAGCCATAATAATTAGGGAATTCATCTGTTCACCCAGAATGGAGATCTCTCTTCATCTCAATAATATTCTCAACAGTAACATTCTACAATCTACTGTCCTTGAGTATGATTTGAAAAGATATTCTCTCTGGAAAATTAATATGATACAGCAAAGGAGACAAGAAAGATACTGATTTAAGAGATGATTGTAGAGGATAAGACAGCTAAACTGAACAGAGCCTGAGCCTGAGCCACCACAGAAACTTAAATCCTAACATAAAGGTCACCAAATTAAAGGTACAACATTACTCATGAAACAAAAATACTCCATCAGTTAAGCAGGTGAGCAAAAACTTCTCAAACTTAAATCAACATCATTCTTCTCTAGTAATGTCTTAAACAGAATGTTACTACATACTAACCACTTTTCATGTCAGATAAGTTTGTGAAGTAAACAAATGTGTAAAAATCTTTCACATTCAGCACTTAAACTGTCAAGAATCTAAACTACTGAGAACAACTGAAAACAATAAGAATGTAGTGTCTAGTGTACAGACAGGAGAGAAAAATTGTAAGTGATACTTTGAAAATCCTGGAAGACATGGATCCCAAACTATAATTCAAAACAGCTCCTTATTGGCATGAAAGGCATGAATGCCTCTGTAAAATATTGCTATTGAAATTAACAGATACAATAGGCATCAGTAGCAACGTAAATATTAAAGACCCATAATTGTTTAACATGTTATCAGCAGCCATGAAAAACACAATGGATTATTTGGTGAAGAGATTTAAAAGGGGTCTGGACAAGCACCTACAATATGTTCTGGACTAGCTAGGATATGGTGGTTATGTATGCCTTTGGGCCATGGCCTCCAAGAGCCTGACTGAACAGAGGAGTAACCTGACAGCTCATTTCACTATCAAGCTACAAGGGTAGAAGACACTCAAAACTGTAAGAAAATATAAGTAAGATAAACCAAAGGCAATCAAAACATAAGACTATCCACAAAAGATTAATGGAAAAACCCTGAAAATGACAAAGTAGTAGTGAAAGAGACACATGCTGAATAAGATTCATAACATGAAAATTATATCTATTCAACTGATAAACATTATCTAAAAGTCATTACAAGAACATGATAGAAACAGCTTCTTCTTCAAGAGCAGGAGTCATAGCTTCAGAAAAAGCTTAATATAATTAATTTCTATACATATTCGCCATTTCCTGCATTAGCAAGGTAGCATCAAGAACAGAGGACTGAGCCTTGGAGGGAAAATCCTCACTAGGCCCCATTCTCTGTTCCATCTTAAAAGAAGAAAAAAAAAAAATGGAGGGAAGGATTTCTAGCCGCCCGCTCCCACCCCTTTTAGTCGCCTTTTCCGACATGCATGGAATACGTGGGAAGTATTCTTTCTCCCTTAACCCCAGGGATAAAAAAAAAAGCTTAATATTACTAACAGAAAATAAACATAGCAATAGGAAATTCAAATAGTGAAACTGGCACAGTTCAAAGAATGCTCCCCTTTTCCTCATAAGAAAATTTCACTATGAGGTAAAGAATTACAGCGTAAATGAAAAAACTAAGATGAGCTAAAAATTTTGGCCATCCAAGGCTGGGGGAGAGAGAATAAAATGATTCAGATTCCCTCAGGTTTTTGGAATTTGCAAGAGAAAGAATTAATATTTCATACCATTTCATGAAAACTTAAATATCTCTGCAAAATTACTTTTTTCATACTCAATCGCCATTTCCCACGTTAGCAAGGTAGTACCAAGAATGGATGAAGAAAGGCGGCATCCACACGCATCCATTCTGTAGCTGTCTTGTGTAATGCACCGAAACCAAAGCTTCCAGTTCACAACCACACCCCACAGACCTTTCCATGGTTAACCCTAAACACTTCGCATGCCCTAGTTCAGTCCATTGATATGTCAACCCCAGTGTACCACATAGTTCCAGTTTACTCTATCCCATGCACACCTTTCACCCTCCTGCATTTTCAGGCCCTGATTGCTCCAAATCTTTTTCACTCTATCCCTCCATCTCCAATTTGGTCTCCCCATTCTCCTTGTTCCCTCCACTTTTGACACATATATCCTCTCTGCCAATCTTTCCTCTTCATATGATCAAAACATTTCAGCACACCCTCTTCAGCTCTCTCAACCACACTCTTTTCATTACCACACATCCCTCTCCTCTTTCATTACTTGCTCAATCAAACCAACTCACACCACATATTATTTTCAAAAATGTAATTTCAAACACATCCACCTTCCTCTTCACAGCCTTATCTATAGTCCCTGCTTCACAAAAATATAAAACTGTTAGGAATACTCTTCCTTCAAACATACCCATTTTTGCCTTCCCAGATTACATTATCTCTTCCACATATTCTTCAGTGCTCCCAGAATGTTCTACCCCTCACCCACCCTAAGACTCACTACCACTTTCATGGTTCCATTAGTTGTCATGTCCACTCCCAGGTATCTAAAACACTTCACTTTGTCCAATTTTTCCCATTCAAACTCACACCCCCAAATAATCTGTATTTCAACCTTGCTAAACTTAATAACCCTGCTTTTATTCACATTCACTCTCAACTTCCTCCTTTCACACACTCTTCCAAACTTAGCTACCAACATCTGAAGTTTCTCACTACAATGCACCACCAGTGCTGTATCATCAGCAAACAACAACTGACTCACTTCACAGTCCCTCTCATCCCCCACAGACTGCGTATTCATCTCTCTCTCCAAGCCTCTCGCTTATACCTCCCTGAGATCACCCCATCCATCAACAAATTGAACATCCATGCTGACATCATACACCCCTAATGCAGACCAACCTTCAGCTGGAACCATTCACTCTCCTTTCTTCTTACTCATGCAAATACCTTACTTCCCAAACTTCTCACTGCTTCTAGCAGCTTTCCTGCCACACCATATATTCTTAAAACCTTCCACAAGGAATCTCTATCACACCTATAATAAGCTTTCTTCAG
The DNA here is from genome assembly GCA_038088735.1 of Panulirus argus. Classification (NCBI taxonomy): domain Eukaryota; kingdom Metazoa; phylum Arthropoda; class Malacostraca; order Decapoda; family Palinuridae; genus Panulirus; species Panulirus argus. The sequence continues at coordinate 889 of JAYMFT010320632.1, read as the reverse complement.
ATCCATAAATGACACTTACAAATCCATCTGTTTCTCTTAGTATTTCTCACACATTTTCCTTGAAGTAAACACCTGATCTCCACATCTTCTATCAATTCTGAAACAACACTGCCCCTCCACAATCTGATGCTCTGTACATGTCTTCACCCTTTCAGTCAATACCCTCCCAGACAATTTACCCGGTATACTCAACAAACACTAACCTTTATCTCCATTGCCTTCATACAATGGCACTATACTTGCATTCTGTGAATCCTGCCACCTTGCCAGGTTTCATCTTACGCAAGGTTTTCACCACCTCTTTTCTCTTCACCAAATCACACACCACTCCAACCAAACACCCTACATCTGCCACTCTATCATCAAACACATTCAACAATCCTTCAAAGAACTCACTCCATCTCCTCACTTCATCACTACCTGTTAACACTTACCCCCTTGCCCCTTTCAACGATGTTCCCATTTGTTCTCTTGCCTTAAGCACGTTATTTTTTTCATACATATTTGCCATTACCTGCGTTAGCGTTAAGAATAGATAACTGAGCTTCAGAAGGAAAGATCCTCACTTGGCCCCCCTTTCTGTTCCTTCTCTTGGGAAAGTAAAACAGGAGGGGAGAATTTCCAGCCTCCCACTCCCACCTCTTTAAGCCGCCTTCTATGACAAGCAGGGAATTCATGGGAAGTATTCTTTCTCCTCTATGCCCAGGGGGCAAAGTGAGGATTTTTTTCCTCTAATGTTCAGTCATCTGTTCTTGATGCTACCTCAGTAGTGCAGGAAATACCAAGTACGTATAAAAAAAAAAAAAAAAAAAAATATATATATATATATATATATATATATATATATATATATCCCAGGGGATAGGGGAGAAAGAATACTTCCCACGTA
>JAYMFT010320631.1:0-23429 GCA_038088735.1 Panulirus argus | reverse complement strand
CTATATTTCAATTAGGGCCCGGCCTTGATGTGGACTTTTGTCCGTGACTGGAGCCTTCAACATAAAAAAAAAAAAACTGTTTACTCAGGCACCATATTACTTATTCCCTCTAATCACATATAAACGAAGAGATATGAGCTGTAACTTACAGTTCATAGAAAATGAACAGTAAGAACATAGAATTTACACACACACACACACACACACACACACACACACACACACACACACACACACACACGCACTAGATAAGTCGAAAGGACTCAAAATTTAGTAGCACAAACGACCAGTGAAGTACAGAAATGAACAGTATTAGAACTGAGATCTAAAGGTACATATCTTTTCGAAAATTGGCCATACAGAGAGACAGACATTCTGAATCACTCTTGCACGTGTCAAACCTTGACCTATACAGTCTGTTGTATACCTAGTGCAGACTTGTGGTGTAGTCTTCGGCGCTCATCTATCCCCACAGCCCGGGCTGGCTGCTGAGTCGGGCCGTCGATCGACCAAGCTATTGGCAACTGCAGCCCGCAGGCCCACGTAACCTCTACATCCTGGCTGACGATGAAACTAATCAGTTACGAAACTGATGCAAGATAGATATAATTAATGCTGTTATTCAGATGTTCTCAAAGCGATATAAATATCATAAATGATCAGAGAGCCCTTCATTTTCTCCAGTTTTTGGGCGGCGGAGAGGGGGCTTGTTATTACACTTGGTACCCCTTGGCGTCAGTGTTAGACACCACGAACCTCCTCTCAATGGTGACTTTTTTCTATAACGATTTTTTTTTTTTCGACTTTTGCATTGATAAAACCTGCCAAAATAATACAGGTTTGAGCAAACCTTATGTGCGAAAGAAGTGTTCTGCTTAAACAAAACAGTGTACCTTCGAAACGTGTCTCTCGTATCCGCTGAGGAGGCTTCACGTACCCTCTGGGGGTCTCTGGACCCCAGGTTTGGTAGGAACCACCGAGTTAGAGGGGAAGATCTGTTGTTAGCGCGGAGCTCACTTGTGCTCGTCCCCCAGACGCTCTACGTGCACTGGTTTAGTCCATTCATAGCACGTCACCCTCTGTAAACCACATCATTCCAATTCACTCTTACCCATGCACGCCTTTCATCTTCATGCACGTTCAGGTCCCGACCTTTCAAAATAGTTTTTTTTTTCACTCCATTTTTCCATCTCAAATTTGGTCTCACCTTTCTCCTTTTCCTCCCCACTTCCGACACATATCCTGTCTGTCAATCTTTCCTCACTCATTCTCTCCATATGTCCAAACCATTTCAGCACACCCTCTTCATCTCTCTCAACCACACTCTTCTTATTACTTCACCTCTGTCTTACCCTCGTATCAATTACTCGATCAAACCACCTTATGCTCCGCACATCCCCAGCAATAGCCCATGACTCGCACCCCTACAACATACAACATATCTGTTGGTATCTTACGCCCTATCTCTCATAGTATTTCTTCACACGTCTCTTTTCTAAGCTCACTGACTTTCACCATCCTCTTCTCACTCGTATCAGTGTGAGTACAGTCTCTTCAATGAACTTATCACTCCTAAGGAATCTACATTTCCCTGCTACTGGAAGTATTGAAGCCTTGGGTGACTGCGTGCTTGACTCAATAAGCGTCTGTCAGTTCGTACGCTGAACGTATGTTGAACCAAAGGTAAACGATACACCTGGTTTCCCCGTCTAGGAGACCTTACCTGTGAGAGGGTAGGTGGTGGCTGACGAGTCCAAGTAGCTGACGAGTCCAAGTAGCTGACAGGTCCAGTTGGCTGACAGCTTTACCTTGTGTCGGCACGCAGCGAGATGACTCAGGTTCGTTGGCAAACGTTAACTAAACTTGCTAACGTCACACATGTATTATTGTTCCTTTCATTTTATTGTATACTCAGACGTAAACTCCTCATAAGGCAAAACCCCAATGATTTAATAAAGTGTTATTTTGGGATTTATCATAGAATTTTAGGCTATAATAGAACGTGTTTTGGAAATCGAGACATATGCTATTGTGCTATTGTGACGTCATGAATATATTGACGTAACATCTTAACGAATGCGTGACGTCGTCGCAAACGCAGTTATAACTGTCATCACTGATGCTTGTGTACGCCTGACCTGACGCTGGATTCGGCGATTTTCCTCTGCGCTCACAGCTCTCTATGCGAGAAGCCTTCCTTGGTAAGGAAGATCTAGACAACCAAGCTGTTTGTTGCTGCAGATCCCAGTGCAACATGTGATGTTGTATATTTCCTTTATCCATGTGGATAGGGGAGTGAGGAGACTGACTACCCACGTATCTTCAGCGTGTCGTAAGAAGCGACTATTAGGATCGGAAGCGGGAGGGCTTGACACTCTCCCCTCCTTGCATTATGTATCCAAAAGAAGAAGCAGAAGAAATTGCCAGCCAAGGATTGTCTCTGGAGGGCTCAGGTTTGGGTGTCTGAATATGCGTGGTATACAACGGGATGAGAAGAGGGGAGAAATATTTGCTGCGTTTGAGGAGACGAACCTGGATACTCTGGATGAGTGAAAGTGAGCAGGAGGGAAAGGGGTTAGTGGCGGGACTGAGAAAAGGAGAGGGTGGAATTTCAGACAGAGGGATCGTGTTTAACAATGTAAGGAGGTGAGCTCTAGAGTGATTCTGGTGAGAATTGGAATAGACTGCGAGAGTTGGGTAATTGTCAGTTCTCAAGTACTTGGTGGTAAAAAGAGAATGGATATTTTTTTTTTTTTTTGAGGGGACTGAGTGAGTACTTAGTAGTCTCGATGCAAGGGATCAAGTTCTCCTGATAGGGGATTTGAATGCAAGTGGGTGAGGTGGCAGTTAAGGGTATGATTGGAGGGCATTGGATACCCGGTATGAATAGAAATGGGGACAATCTTTTCGAGTTGTGTACTGAAGGAGAACTGGTGATTGGGAATACTTCGTATGAATTAGGTGGATATTCAGTTAAACGTGGGTGAGCGAAGTTTGTTGGTCTACGAACATCATTTATTTATGTGCCACTCGATAGGCGTGCATAGGAGAGCTTTTTAGATGTGAATGTGCTGAAAGTGGCAGCAAGTGGGATTTCCGATTAACATTTAGATGGAGGCGAGTGTGAAAGTCTATACTATAGTGGCTTTGGTAAAAGGGGACATGGGGAGGATGGGAATGGTAAGACATTCACCATCCTCACCATCGAAGGTGAGCGAGTTTAAAAACGGAGACCTGTGTAAAGAGAGATCGAGATAGAATGAGTGAAAAATGACATTAGGAGAGAAATAAAGAAACGAGGGGAGTGGTTGAAGAGTGGAAGATATCTTGGGAAGCGGTGCTTACATATGTGTGGGATGTGAAAGATGAAATGTGGCCATATGAAAAACTGTAGTGACTTATGGGATGGCTGTGAATTGCTAATGAAAGAGAAAACAGAGGTGTATGGACGACTCCTTTCGGAAAGGAGTACAAGTAACTGGGAGACGTACCCAGGAAAGTGGCAGGTGCTCAAAAGGAGTTTACTGGAGCTGGAAAACAGGGAAACGAGAGCTGGGGTGGGAAGTTTTGGTGAAGTTCAGGGAAAATAAGAAAACATTTTTAGGAGGTGAAAAGTAGCATCACCAGAGGGGTGGCAGTAACCTTCTCATGGAAAGCAAGAAAACAATTAGTTCAGTCAACTCTGATAATGTGCCAGCTGTGTCTTGTAGAGGAGCTATCGGAGGGGTAGATGCAGAGTTAAATGAGCCAGTCGGAGGCGAGATTGTGTTGATTTAGGGTGAGGGATGAATGTATGGACGACGCCTCCAGGGAAGGAGTGCGAGTGACCGAGAGTTGTGCAAGAGTAAGGTCTACATATGTGGTACATACAAATGACAGTTTCACTGTCAAGTGGTATAAAGCTTCTTCGGTGTATTAATAGTAGGAATAAATTGTGGAAGTGGTTGTGAGTGTTGAGAGGTCGAGGAGGATTACGGGTGTTGAGGAGGTGGACGCTGGCAAGTGTTAGTGTCAAGTGGTTGACGTCAGGCCTGTCACCTACTACTGCTGCTGCTGCCATAGTGCATGCTGACTTGTGTCTCCTGCTGCTGCTGCTGCTGCCAAGGTGAATGCTGACCTCTGTCTCCCGCTGCAGCACTGTTTGCTGATGGTGATGCTGGTTATGGTGCGGGAGTCATGGTGGTGGTAGTACGTGCTAATGTTGGGTCCTGCTGATAGATCGTGGTTCTGGTGGCGATGGCAGTCTAGGGCACTGGTGGGTTATTGTGGTGGTGGTGGTGGTGGTGGTGGCAGTCTGCCTTGGTGGTGGTAGTCTGCAGAACTGGTAGGTCATGATTATGGTGGTAGCCTGTGGCACTGGTGGGTCACGGTTGTAGCGTCATGTAAGGGAAGGTTCCTCATTAAGTAATGCAAGTTGTTACGTATCACGTTACCTGTACAGTTATTCTCTTTGTACAGAGCTGAACCTCCCCTTGAAAACGGCGGAACGACCCTTGAGCTCAGTGGTACGATACTTCAGCATGACGTTTCAATCCCGGGTGTTTCGACTTTACTTAAGGTTTAGGTAGAAAGTCACGCCTTCAAAGGTCGTACCGTCGTGCTCAGGGGTCGTATCGTTGTGCCAAATGTCGTATCGTCGTCTTCAGGGGGTCATACAGTCGTCCTCAAGGGGTGAAAGGTTAGATTTCCATCACAGATAAAGAACCCGAAATGGTCTGTGGGGATGTCCCCTTTTCCTAGCAGAGTGCTGAGAAAGTTCTTCTTACTTCTTCACCCTTGAGGAACACCCCCCGTATCACACTGATTCATGATGAATGATCGCAGTAGAACTCACTAACTGCTGCCAGGTTCACTCACCTTGTAAGAACAGTTTGTTTAATATTGGGTATCGTTATTGTTCACGTTGGGGGATCAGGGCACAAGCAAAAGCTCTCGCGTCGAGGCCAGAAGGCGACAGAACAGAAGCCTGAGGGACGCCATTGTTCATAGGATGAGAGAGGGACAACCTGTGAGCGAGATGATAAGACCCTTTGGCATGATAGCATTATCTTTGAGCTGACCCCGTATGAGTCAGGTCAAAGATCAGACCATTAAGCCCACGGGTTATACCGTCTTGTTTAAGAAGTTAAGGTATTGCTTACACGGAACATTCGCACACCTGTTGACCTATGCAGTTTTCCAAACATTTCAAATATCGTTTGTGAACATCACGAACAACAGTCATAGACAGTTTTAGTTTTAATCTATCTATTGTGTGGATACACGTTGACAAAACATTTCAGTGATTGAGGGGATGGTCAATAACGAAACCAGCTAAACATGAGTGCTGTCTTTATTGCCTACATGACCATGTAGGTCTGTCGTGGACCAACCCAGATGTGACAACTGGTCTGTCCAACTCCTACCGTCACAGAACACCATAACCACGTATGTACCTCTGCTATCGCTGGCATCTTCGTCCCGTGTGGTGTGTCTGTTATACCAAGCGTGGCAGTCTTGAGTCTGTGATTCCACAGGCAGGCATTAGTAAGTATAGAGAATATCTTGAATAACACAGAATCATTCTACTTTCGTAGGTTCCTGGGTAAAGTAGACGACGGGAGACATTTAAGTGACCTTGGAGGGCGTACCTTGGACTAAGCGGGCCACTCGGGTGAACCTCTCGACCGCATCCGTTACCGTAGCGTATTTAGCGCGTCTCTTCACTCAAGATAAAACGTAAACAAGAAACAAAGGTCGAGATACTATATATTTAGTTAGCTATCTGCAACTCGCCCCTTGGCGGCGCCGCGTCATGGCAATGGAGGCCGCCTCGTCACACAGCCTGGGGCTGACCGCCATTGCGTACTGTGTGGGAGCTATGTATACCATGAGGAGTACAGAGGAGGGTCCACACACCCCCGGCAGGTGGCTGTCACCCTCCCCTTCCCGTGTCCCACGACCACCACCTGCCTCCTCTCGAACCCCTTCACCGTGGGACGGCCCTTCGACATGACGGCCTTTCCTCTAGACCTGACCCTCAATGGTCAGACCATCATACCGTTGTGCGCAAGGTACACGCTGAACCTCAGCCTCCTCACACTTATACTTCAAGTACATGAGGCGTGGGTGGTGTCCAATAGCGAGGGAGGGGAGGGGAGCGTAGGCGTGGGGCGGGGCACGCGGGGCTAGGGTTATTCTAGGGACTTGGGGAGAATTGGGCCGGGCGGAGGGTTTTGTTCCGTGATTGACGGCGAGGTCGTTGTCACAATTGGCCATCTCCGTCCACCGCCCCTGTCGCTCGCCTATACCACCACCGCTGCTGACGGGGGGCGTAACGAGAGGAGGCGAGGAGGGCACTGAAGCCGGCTGACGCAGAGGGAGGGCCGACCATCCTGGCGGTGTTGGTTGCGACACTCCTGGGCCGGGAGTGAGGTGGACGGCAGCCCCGAGGCATAATTTGCTACTGTGCACAGATGGGCTTCACACCTCTCCATACACCCGCCAGCCTCTGTTGGCTTAGGTGGCTATGTGTGCACTTGTACGTGAATATGTTTGCGCTGTCTCTCTACATGTGTGCTGTATGTGTTAAGTAAGAATGTGTGCTGTGCATATCATTGTTTGAAAGTATAAGTGTGAGCGGCTTGTCAATGTGAGGTAAGTGTCTGTGTAGAGATATGTAATTTTAGCCGTAAGTTTGCCACAGAATAAATATAGATTTTATTTATCTTTGTATTAGGTTTTCTGTTCGTCATCGCAATAACCGACAGTGAGCTGTTGAAATGTTGCGTGAGGCGCGTGTGGGACCTTTACTCCTCCTGACTCATGTAAACCTAGGCTCGAATTCGTGGCCTCACTTTTATCATGAGAAAACCAGTTGTCCAAATGCCACGGCCGTATCCCACAGTGGTTGTCTATGATAGTGCCAAAGTGAGGTCCCTCCTGCAGCAGCCCAGCAGCTGTTTCTCTAACTCCTCCTCCAGGTCCAGGCAGGTCGCAAAGAGGGGGCTCCACTAGTATATAACAGACTGCCTAACCATCACTGCAACCATCTCCCAATCAGTCTGTTTGACACCTACATATGACCCTCACGTAACTCTGTTGCTGCATAACATCACCCGTGTTGAGACTTCCTGATAAGGTTCAGAGCATCCCGGGTATAGATCGCTGTGGATCCACTGATAAGGTATAGAGCCTCCCAGACATAGGTTCCCACTGAGAACTTTAAAGTTCAGAGCACTAATCACAGGGAGCACTGTGGACTCCAGTGGGGTCCCTCTTACCACGCATTGTCGAAACCTGCCGCCTGCCTCAACGCACAGGTTAGGTCGTAAGAGCGCCGGTGTATCACACATTCGGGTGTGTGATACACACTTATTTGGTTCTTCAGCATACATATATCCCCGAGTTTACACTAGAGGTTCCCACAAAGCGCACCGGGAGCGAAAAACCGTAGAGTGGAACCAACCTTATAGCAATGGTACTTCGTGATAAGGGGGATTACGCTCCTAGGAGGATCTTTCATCATCATGTTCTCACAAATGTATGAAGAGAATGTTTAGAAACTAACAATACAGTACAGGTGCTTAATGCAGAAAAATGTACGGATTAAAGAGAGGTACACAGATTTGTATATACGAATGACATTTACCTTAAAAGTGCCTCAGAAGGTAAGGAAATGTCCCAGGTCGACTTGTTGGGGTAGAACACCTCCCAAACCATACAATGCGGAGGGAAGGTCGGGAAAGGTAAGTGAGGGGTCATGTTGCTTCAAAATATCGAAGGTTGCAGCGTAGGGAGTGTCTACCGTTGGTTACCATTCGTATGCTCAGCATAAACCAACGTGCGGTTACGGCTCTTTGCAATGCTGCTGTTGTCCTCATGTAATGTAGTGTGTGTGTGTGTGTGTGTGTGTGTGTGTGTGTGTCATATCGCTTGGCCTCTTTAACAGTGACCGAATATGCAGGTCAAAATTTTTATTCACGTCAACATATCGTGTTCGCAGGCACGACAAAGCTAGTGTTATTCGCTGTACCAAATAGAGAAATGATGAATGCGATGAAGAGAGTTGTTGCAGCACCGTCGGCAGCGAGGGCCAGTCCTTGAGAGGCTTCCCTGGACACAGGAGCAACAGCCTAACCAATTCATAGCCAAGTATGCCAGAGGTTGTTGTTGATATGCTGGACGACACTGCTGCCGAGATGAGCTTATGGTGTGTTCAGAAATGGAATTCTACGCGATAATCTTGATCATATTGAGCCTGGGCTTTGGAACAATTTACTAGTTAATAAAGTTGGGCTCTGGAGCATTGTACTAAGTACTGAGTCTAGTTTCTAGGTCAGTTCAGCAGATATTAAGGATGGGCTTTGGTGCTGAGACTAAGTTCTGGTAAGTTCACGAGGTACTGAAGATGGGCATTGGAGTAGTTCACTGGACATTAAATGTGGGAAGGAAATAGCCGTCTCTTGTATTGCTTTAGATTCTATGCATAAAAAAGTATGGCGATTATGACGCCTTTTATACGCTTATTGTGCTCACTGACTTGGAATTACTGGGACGGCCGCTGGATATTGAATTAGTTCATAGGAAGTTCGGTCACACACTATGATGCAAACCTATAGTATAAAGACTCCATGGAAATTTCCCATGTTGCTTCTGTGAATCACTCTCACCGCTACCATTAGACGCCAGGTATTTCATCACGCATCAATCCTTGTGTCTCCCTATGATACTCAGGTCTGTCATAGGCCAGATGGACTACAGTGACCTTCGCAAAAAGATATCTACCAGCATCAGCCTCTTACCAGATGACTGTCCTTAACAGTTCTCCAGGGGACCACGGCAATGGACTTGGCGGACTCGGCCACACAACCCAACTGGCATGGCCGTCCCCTCTTCATCGTGTATACCTAGGCGTCGGTACAATCATTCAATCACTTCACTGGCTCTGTGACACCGAGGCGCATTCTGTGCCAGAAGATATCCACCATGTGGCTCCTGGCTCTTCCATTCCGTCGGCAGTGGCTCTGTGATGTCACTACGTCCTTCGGCAGCAACCCCCAAGTTACTCTGGCACCGTCCTTTTCGGCAGGACCCCTATGGAACATCTCCAACGTCCCTCTCCTGAAACAGTTTCAACAACTGGATCTAGGGGCCACGCCTCCTGCAGCAGAAAGCTCACATGGCAATCGCCCACTAACTCGGCCCTAAGGCAAGGCCTTCTGCAGAAACTCCTTGAGACCTGAATTCCATGTAACTCTTCCCACGGAAAGCTTAACTTAATTACTGCATCTACAACAACGCCACGGGAACCCTGCTGACCTCCTCTCATCTTGCCTCAACTCGCCTCTCTTGCAATATCATGTACCACCAGGAGCATCTTGAGCCTCAGCCATACTTCTTTGTAATTACCCAATAAAGAAGCGTGTTGTTACTGGTGTTTCTATACCCCTCTCTCAGCCCTCACCATCACAAAAGAAGTTAACTACCGCTAAAGGTCCACTGTTGAAGCAAAGACCAAAAATGACCTTTTATTCTGAATTATCATGAATGGACAAGAGACGACAGCTTCACTGTATACATGACGCTTGTTTCGGGGTTATTCTCTGACCCCGAAGCTTAGTCTTAACCAAACTTCCCTGGTGTAGACCTGGACTACTTAAAGGCTCTCGTTGCTGCCGGTGTCGCTCTTGTATTTGTTGTGCATCTGTTTGGTACACTTCAAAAGAATGTCATTCAAGTCGATCGGTTGGGTAGCCTAGTGATGGTCTTGGAAAAAAAAAAAACTGTTACTGCTTAAGCCCTTGAACACGACTTTACAACATTTGGGTATGATAACCTAACTTTTGACTTGACCTTAGGGGTCAGGTTATCATACCCAAGGGTCGCACCGTTGAACTGAGGGGGGCAGCTGTGTGTCTAACGCCTTATGCCGATGCCTCGCACGGTAGATTGGCTGCCACCGTCCTCGGGAGCAATGGTGCACAGCTTCACTCGCCCTTCCTCACCCCCATGACCCTCACACGGATGTCTGGAGCTGTACTACCAAGAATGAATCTTTTGTCTACTGTTTAGGGTTCAGTGGACACTGGAGTGGAGGCGGTAGGGTCAACGGCCATTGGAACGATCGCGGCCACTTTTGGGAGTGTTACAGTCTCTGGAAAACTCGACATAATTTTTTTTCTTTATTGAGCGAAATTATTGTTATAAGATACAGGTGTAACCCTAGCAGCAAGACTGCAGACTAGAGGAACCATGAAAGAAACAACGCGCGAGCAAGAGCATATGGATGATCCCTTGAAGGGTAGCACAGACCCCTGACCACGTCTGACTCAGATGTAGGAGGTGGTCCTGGAGGAGGAGGTGACGGCCTGAGAGCAAGAGGGTGGTGAGGCAGGTGTGTGTGGCCGGACTGTGAGGTGGTGCTGGGGGGATTGTGAGTCGAGGGAATTTGAGGTGGTGTTGAGGCAGTGATGTGAGTTGTAGGATTATGAGGTGGTGGTGGAAGGATGTGAATGGTTTGAATGTGAGGTGGCGTGGAGGTAGGTATATGAGTGACGGGAATATGAGATGGTGGTGGAGTGTGTGAGCGGCGAGAATGTAAGGTAGTGTTAAGGGAGGACTGTAAGGTGATGGCAGTAAAGGGATGTGAGTGGCGATGCAGTGAGATGGTGGTAGTGGAGGGATGTGGGTGGCCGGACCGTGAGGTGGTGGTGGAGGGTTGTGAGAAGTGGGAGTGGATCGGCAGGTTGCGTCACTCATGTCGCCCACAAGACTGCCTCAATACCTGCTTCTCAAGCACGTAATGATGCCCCAGTGTCGACCGCTCTCTACCTCACCCACTTACATAAGCCCGGCTGCTGTATACCCCGGAACCAAGACCATCTTCCCGCACTCACGTCCATAAGACGAAGAAACCTAAGGAGCCTGGTACTAGGACGAGAGGTGACGAGTTCACTTCCTCTACCTTGCTATGGCGGCCTGGGGAAAATCAAAACAAGTACAACAGCTTTCTATGGTATAATGATAATAGATAGAGATCATCTGAAGAGTCACCTGTGCTAAGTTAGGTTAGACTACAAATCTAACTGAAAGCAAACCTAGTATAGCCTAAATTAGCCTAGAAAAGCATTGGGGGAAGGGTGGCGAATCTTCAGGTAATCCAATAAAGATAATAATAATAACGATAATGATAATAATAATGATGATAGAAATAATAGATAATGTCAATGTATACAGACAAGTAGTACGATGCCTTGGACCTTCGAGTCAGTGGCTTCATGAATAAAGACTTTTGGATTTCAGTGTAACTTTTCCCACACGAGGAGTTGATCAGTATACATCACATCTGTATGCATAGGATCTGGTAAAAATATGAATTTATTTGTGCATCTTTTTAAAAGGGAAGAATAATTACAATGCCTCATAATGAAAGGGAAAATCTGTGACATGTCTTTGGTATTTGCAACCTGTTGATGAAAATTATTTGTTTGGAAAGTCACACCTGTTGTAGTGGGAGGATACAAATCTGATGATAACGCATAGCTTACATTATGATGTAAGATGGCAATATTTCAGTGAAGCGTAGACACTGTGGTTTAAGGTGGTAATATTTCAGTGAAGCGTTTTGGTGCGGGATGTGTACCTCACGTAAAGTGCAGAGTTGATGCAGAAGTTGTTCCTGCTGCTCTCAGGTTGGTGGGTAGGACCAGAGCAGGTGGGAGTTTGGGCAGTTGGGAGGTGTGTGGAACGTTGTATGTCTTTACGGCTCAGGGGCTTTTGTGTCTGGTACAGGAACCTCTCAAGCAGTAGAACTGGTACAAAGTTTACATAGTATGGCGGGTTTTTCCTTCTCTCAAACATAAAGGGAATGATGAAATATGTGAGCACATTCCGTCTTTGAAAGATGGGCTGAGTGCCAGGGTAAAGAGACATGTTCAATTAAACTGATTACTGACTTGTGGGCATTATCAACAGGATGTAGGTGAGGTCTTCTTGCCACCGCCTCAGATCATTTTTAATGCAGTAGTGATTTAGTTGTGGATAGCCTAGCCAATGTTATGGCGATTCGCTTGTTTTGTCGGGTGGATTATATATACAAACAAGATCGTGTACCACCTGGTCACCCTGTCTCCTGCTGAACGGTCGGGTAGTGGAGTTTCACATTAGTTGTGGTGTAATCCTAAGATATTCTTCTTTTTTATAGCAACACGCAATAGTCTGGTCAGGAAAGACAAGACTGTCATGCAAATGTTCTTCAATGAATTTAACCCCTTTTCAGGTATTGTGTAACAGAATGAAAGGGAAGCATCTGCAGTAAAATAGGACCCAAGAAAATTATTTGCAGTGTAGTATGGTGCCGGGGAAGGATCTTCATTGTAGCAGGACGCCAGACAAGTATTTGTAGAGTAGGAGGGTACCAAAGAAGCTTCTGCTATGTAGTAGAATGCCACGGAAGCATCAGCAGTGTATCAGGATTCCAGAGAAGTAACTGCGGTGTAGCAGGATGCCAGGGGAGCATCAGGAGTGTGCCAGGATAATAGGGAAGCATCAGGAGCGTAACAGGATGCCATGGAAGTAACACGGATGAGCCAAATTGTAGGGAAAAGTAAAGAGCAACATGAGATGCTGACAAAACACTTTGATCAAACCTTACGCAACCCCAGGAACAGTGAACTCCACACTATAGAGAAACATACTCCAGGGGCTGAGCTGCACCCAGCTCCTGGACTACGTTTCTTCTCTCTGGTGTGCTGTTCACTGTTCCTCCTGGGGTTATGTAAGGTTTCATAAAAGTGTTTTGTCTGTTTGTGATTTTGTTCTTTTGGTTTCTCCTAACACTTTGACACGTCCCGCTGCACTGCTGGTACTTTCCTGGCATCCTGTTACATTGCTGGTAATTCCTAGCCATCCTGCTACACTGTTGGTAATTCTTAGGTATCCTGCTACACTGCTGGTACCTTCCTGACGTCATGCTACACTGCTGGTATTTCGCAGCTACACTGTTACACTGCTGGTACTTTCCTGACATCCTGCTGCATCGCAGAAACTTTCCTGGTATCCTGATACCCTCCAGACAGGAGGCTCTTGAAGCCCTCAAGCTCCCCTAACCTCCCTAGTACCCACCGTCACTCCTTACAAGTCGTCCTACATGACTGTGTCCACGTTTCTAAGAAACCCCTTGCCTTTTACCTTATGTTTTGAATCCTTCCTAGTCTTGCCTCACTGCTGGTTGTTCCCGACACTCTGTCTCATTCCTGATCATATTTTTTTTTCCTTGACACCTTACCTCTTACCTGGCACTTACTTTCGTGACACCTTGCCTTACTATTGTCTCTTTTTAAACACCTGACCTCCCTTCTGATTCATCCTCCTGACACTCCTTGACACCCTTCCCCCACAAACTGACATATGCCCACCCTCCTGCATACCTCTTGATACTTACTTCCTTGACACCTTCTCCCGCTCGCGACCGTCTCGACATCATGCTCTGCTCACGAGAACTCTTGTGACACCCTGCCTCTCTCCTGGTACTTTCCTGACATTCATTACATCCCTGAATTTCTATCTCCTCCATAACACTTTCGACTTCTCGCGGCTGACACTTTCCTGACATCATGCCTCATTAATGACACATTCCTGGGGCTTCCCTGACACCACGTATCTTTCTCTGACACCTCGCCCCCGCATATGACACTAATCTGACGCCTTGTAAGCTGCTTCACACTTTCCTGGCTCCCGGTGAATTTCCCCGCGCTTCCTTGACTCGACTCATTGCTTCACTTCTGACAAATCCTGGGCAATGGTTTTACACTTGACGCCCTACTGTCCTACTTTTGACACTTCCCATTCATCATTTTCCACATCTGACACCACCCTGACACAATGCATGACCCATGACTGACCCCACGGTACATGTATTATTCTTTTTCCCGACACGCTGCGTGACCTTTGACGCTTTACTGGCGCTATTTTTTGCTCCTGGCACTTGAATGACACAGCGACATACGTTTTGACACCACGTATCACGTCCTTTCACTCATTCCTGACACATTGCATCACTCCCTGACACCATACCCCGCCCCCAACAACCTGCCTCGTTCATGACACCTTCAGGATATCTTGCCTCGACACCTTGCATTACTGCTGATGCTTCCTTGACGTCCAGGCCCATTCTTGACACCCGGAGAGAGACCCCCTACGTCAGCGTTGAAAATGTCCTGGCACCTCGCTTCACGTCTGACAGTTCCTTGATATCTTGACTCTTTCCTGACACTTCCTCAGGAAAGCAGCTGTGTCCGGGTGTTGGGTGTGGCGCCGTTGATCGTGTGTGGCTGCAGTGCGGACCTCTACAGCTTGGGCCTCACTCACAGGCACGCACAAACACACACACACACACACACACACACCATTCGAGGCCCCGTCATTTATTTATGTGACACTCACACTTGTTGACATCAGTGTCAGGGCATGGGCTTGGAGTAGGGTCTGGGGCTGGGGCTCGGGCAGGGCTGGAGAGGCGCGGGGGACACGACCACCTGTGTGCCAACTTCCTACCCCAAGGGCTGGGACCAGCCCGCCTCGGCGCGCCAGCCAGGCTAGGCTACCCCTACGCCCGGCCGCTACTTGATGCGTTCAGTGACGCCGAACCTCACCTACACCGTCCACTGATGATGAAATGTCGCGAAGAGAAGGAAGATGAAAAATGTTCAGATATTACAGAGGAGACATACTGTGGACTCTGCAATGATGCAGGTTTACCCTGGCCGTGCGGTCTGGTGGGTCATTATTTACAGTTTCTAATGGGGGTATTTGTTGATATGCGGCGGGAGTTTGTTTTGAGGAACGTTTGATGGGCTTCATCTGACCTGAGGGGTGGGGTGGGTGTCTGGGCGGTAGGTACAGGGGAAGGGAAGGCACCTCACTCGCAGTGCGTTGGAAAGGCAGACCTGCTCACTCGAAACGGTGTTTACCCATATATCCAGAGGCCTTAACTGGACACTCTTTATGATCCAAGAATCAGTAGGAATTATGGGCCCACGGCTGCGAATAACGGCAATAATGTACTTAACGCTGGTTGATGGATTTAATAGCCGCCGTCATCAGCCAGAGATCATTAAGGCAGAATCCGCGCCATGCGTCAAAAGGCGCAAAAAACCGCGTTGCCTGCGATAGATCACTGGCAACTTGTCATCACAGTGCCAAGTGTTTTGCCAAGGAGTTCACTGAGGATGTTGGAGGGTGTGTGGACCAGCACAGGAGGGTGTGTGTGTGTGCGTGGCATATGTGTGGGTGTGTGGGCGCAGGTATTTGAGATTGCATGAGGTGTATAAGGGTCAGCGTGGATTGGTATACGTATACGGTAATATGAGCAGATATGTATGTGTTTGTATATGGGAAAGACAGTTAACAGAAGGCCCCTTGATGCATGTTTAAGTTATCTATCTAAAACTTACTTCTGTCTTTTCATATGTCTAATATGTTACGATCTGTTTGAGCTTCAGAGGGTCTGTGAGGTAATCTGAGGATGTTTCGTGTGTGAGTGCCAGTTGGGAAAGATGGGTGAGAGTACTCGTAGGCATGTGAAGTTGGTTGAGGGTGTGTGATGATGTTTGGGTGTACCAGCGGATGTATGAGGACGTGAGAGCAGTAGGTGTGCGTGGGTGTGTGGGAGTTTGAAGATATACGTGTGAAAGTGTTTCCGAAGGATGGATGCAGCTACGAGAAGTTGTCTGATGGTGTGTGTGTTTGAGAGTATATGAGACTTCTCAAGGGTCTGTGTATGTACTAGAGGGAGTGTTTCAATGGTAAGTGCGGGGTGGGTTATGAATAACACGGGAGAATATACAAACGTCTGTCTCATCACCCGATACAGATCCAACGTGCTAAGCTAACCACTTCATTTGAAGAGAGTTCCCAAGTCCAAAACTTTGCCTTATAACAGGAACTGCACCACTGCCAAAACGTACCCATTTCCAGCAAAGGACTTTGGTTGTTGCAGTAAGCTGGCATCAAAAGGCTCAGGTGTTTACAGTGTACTAAATGAGTACGGCAGTGGGTGGAAATATCCTGTCTTAACACCCAAACCTCCTGTGGGGTTGCCTCACCCACCCGGCCAGGTTCTGCGGGACTGTCGCCTGAGTCATAATGGTTTTCTCACAGGAAGTGAAGATATCTGGCTTGTGGTCATCTGAGCCGCACGAGGAGGCTGCAGTAAAATATTTAGGTTTGTCTCTCACAGGCAAGAAAACTGGCACCTGGAGATGATGGCCGAGGGGATTGACCCTCCAGACCACAGTACGTAAGGGTATTAACAGATGAGGATGTGTACGGGCAGGGTAGAGTGTATCGTATATATAGGGATATGTTGGTATTTGAGGTCTGTGAGGGTGTGACGAGTTATAGGGACGTGTGCGGTACGTTAGAGTGTATGCCGACACCCGAGTGTGTGCAGTGGGTATATGAGTGTGTTTGTGGTGTCTGCTCCAGGAGATGGGTCACTGGTGGCAGGTACTGAGTCACCAGCGTCAGGTGTTGTAACCTGTCGTTACTATATATGTTGTCACTATTCTCGGAGTTGATAAACAGTTAGGGGTGAAACCAAACTAACAGTTAAACTTATAAAACTATTACCGAACTAAATTTAGATGACAAAATACAAAATAAGAGTAGTAGTCTATCAGTAAAGGATACCAACTTTCGTATGAGTTAAACCCTATAAAAGACATTTAACACAAATTACAGTCCATTCTTACAGCCCAAACAGCTGAGACGGCACCTCTGGTCGGTCGACCTGCCCTAAGGCCTGTTATATACACCTCCGAAGGCAACGCTGCAAAAATGGACAAGAAAGAACTGGAGAGCAAAGGATAGTTGGTAACATATAGAAGGGGCAGGTCGGAGTATGGGACCAATGTCATAACAGTCTAAGGAGTCAACCTACTGACACACAAGGGGAGGTGTGTGTCTTGGGGCGAGGAGAGAGAGTTACTGGCTCTGCGTCACAAGCGGAGGCCTTACGGCCGGAGCGGGAATGTTTACATCTGACATACCAAAGGTGTCGGGGTTGTTGGGGTCTGGGTCGATATATGAGCGACCGAGTGATCATGTGTTTTGTGAAAGGCGGAAGTGTGAAGGAGGAGAGGGGAAGAGAATAAAGAGAGGGAGGGAGGGAGGGGAGAAATATTGGTGAACATGATACAGGATCTGGGGCATTGGTGCTAGGAACTGGATCACCCTTGCCAGGAACTGGCTCGCTAGTACTAGGAGCTGGGTTACTAGAGCCAGGAGATGGGTCGCAGATCCCAGGAATTCATTTCGATTCAATTCTTTCATTGACACAGGCTTACAGGAAGACAGAGTTCGAAGCCCACGACAAAAGGTCTGTACTGAAGAGGCGATCAGTATGTCCCTCAGACCGTGGGTCTGTCATACAGGAAAACTGTGCACTGATATGCTGTACATGGCGGTATGACTATAGGGTTTAGATGGAAGATTTGTGAAATGTTCTGATTACAACATGTCTGAGAAGCACAGAAATAGCTAATCCTACCTATCAGTGACCCTCTAATATCCTACCTAACTAGTCGAACTTGGTCACTAGTGCCAGGAGCTGGATTGTTATTATCAGGAGCCAGCTCACCGCTGCTAGAAGCTGGGATACCGGTGCCAGGAGTTGGATTACCAATGGCAGGAGCTGGCTACCAGTAACACTTCAGTAAACAACACCAGCAGGAAGTCACAGAGAGCTCCATGCTCTCTAACTTCGGCAAACGGGAGGGGATGGACAAACAGGACAACAGGAGAGGAGCGGGACTGGTGTGTGTGGCCCGACTTGGGGTCGATGATCGGGAGAGTCGGTGAGAGTGAACATGAGAAAAGTTCGTGGTGAGCAGGTGAGAGTGGGTGGTGAGGGCAGATGGGTTTGAGAGGACAGGAAAGGTATGTAGTGGGTAGGGCTGTGAGGGCAGGAGAGTGAGTGTGGTATGTTCAAGATGGGTGTCTGGTAAGGATGGGTGGTGGTGGTGTAGGGGTGCTTGGGGTAAGTCCTGGAAACGGCTGATGAAGAGTAAGACTTGGTGATGAGGGCCTGGGCGTACCTCTAGGGTGTGTGTGTGATGTTGAGCAAGGGTTCGGGGCGGGGCAGGGGCTTGGAGTGCGTGCCCCAGCATGTGTTGCCTCCCCCACCTTCCTGTCACCAGCGCTGCCGTCAGCAGCGGCGATAACCTCCCAGCCATTGTAATGCACAACCCATAATCTCGCCAAACATGCCTGTTTGCTCTCGTGCCGCTGCGCCAGACTTGGTCTGATTAAAGGCATAGTCCGCGCTGACCAAACCGCATTTGCCCGCGGGGAAGAAAACCTCTTGAAAGACTGTGAAAGACCAGATAGCTGTTGTATTGTATACTATGATAATGTTAGGCTAAAGAAACATCATTATGGAAGGCATCGGACCCATACCAGATAATGAGATATTGCAACTGCCAGGATACGCCTAGGATACAGGTACATGTGGCAAGTCGCGAGAAACCATAATCCTGAACATTTCAAATGCCGACTCTGGTCTGCACTTGATGAACATAATCTAGGACACTATATTAGCGAATGTCCAAGAATCAGTGATTCTAGATCTTAAAGGTTATTGCTTCAACAGCTTTATGATTACTGATAGTAATATCCTTGAAAACAATCTGATACTATATCCAAAACTCGCCATGCCCTGAGCTACGTAAACGCCTGTGTGATCATGCCCAATACAAGTAAGTTCTTTAATTAGTGTCCAGTGTGTAATGTACCTTGACCCTCTTTGTACTACTATGAATGTTAACAACATGCCCCATGCCAGTACATCACGTAATTGTATGCCCAACACGTAATGTACCTTTGACCTCTTATACTGCTATCAATGTTAAGGAGTTAACGAGTGTACGGTACACTGTGTCTTATTCCAAACACACACCTCAGTGTATATATAAATTGTTGTGTATACATGGTAATTCGAGTATTAATAAGATGTTCTGTATGTGTTTGACATATTTCAAACTTGCTGTTTATTACACAGATATTGTTACCTATGTTGGTATCAGCATCACTAACTATCCTACAACTATTATTTATTTGACGTATCCTAGACCTCCCTCCCTCCCCTCTGGCGGGAGAGGGGGAACCCTTTGGGTCCCCGGGCCCCACTCGGGCCTACCTGTCACCCTTCTATGTCGATGTACTCTACCCACTGTATGCTCTATACTTGCCTTCACCTACCCCTAGATATGTGCCCTTCACCCACACTCTCGCTGAAATGCTTTGGCTACTTACATCTAGACGATAAGAATTTTAAAATAAAAGAGCAAAACTTCCCTGGTGTGTATCGTGTGGGGTGTTGCTCCACCCATTCTTTTCGTAATTCAAGGACCACAAGTACCACCGGCCCACCAAGAACAGAAGACGGCACAATGCGCGGAGGATAAACAAGATGATGAGTGAAGTACTAAAGAAGCATTGTGGACTCTTGTCTGTCTTGAACCAACGATCACTTCGAGGATGATGACCCGAACGACTTCTCTCGAAACAGCAGTCACAAGAACACACAGCCCAGTATGTCACCACGCCGCCTCAGGACTTCGAAAGGGCTTGCAGAGAAATCTAGTTAGAGTCTGGAGTAGCCAGGAGGTGGCGTTTGTTTCCATAGTCCCACGAGCAGAGACCTACAAAATCCTGACCGAACAATTTCATTTTCAATGTTCTGTGTGCTATAGCCCACGCCATATCATGAGTTGGACATTACGGGCGTTCGACAGACATAACTAATAGGGTCAGTTAGAATACCGGTGATATGGTTACCATCCATGTCACTCACTAGGTTCAGGAGGGGCTTGCAAGAGCCAGGGTGCAAAAGTAAGATGTCCGCTTCAGTGAAATAGTTCCAGAAATCACGAAACCTTAGAGCATGAGGTCTAATTTCGGTAACAGAGGGATATTCCATTTTGTAATATCTTGGCATGTGCTTGTGTGGCTCGTCACATTATTTACACTGAACTTTACCTACTGTGGGATCACGTTCTGCCTGCCAGATGTGGCTGTACCTCATTCCAATCCTGGCTGTTGACAAACAGAAGAGTATACTTCTGATTTGTTTATCTTAGAAGTGAACAGTGAATTCGTACCTGTCATGATACTTGCTACAAGTCCTCCCTAGTCTCTCAGCACCTCTTACCGTCAAGTAGGTCTTCCAAGGCTTCATGAATTATAATGTACTTAACAGCATTACTTGTTATACTTAGGTCTGAGGTGTACCTCCGGCTTTAGATGGGCCCGTTTGGCCATTATGTCAACATGGTCATGATGACTGAAACAGATGAAAGAGGAAAACCAAAGGAACAACAGAGTAAGCCCTCTGTCTTTACTGACACAAAGCAAACTGGCTCTGTATGCTGTTGACCGTGATATTACAGACTGGTTTAAACAGAAGCAACACGGGAGATTGGGGGTATATCTCGGAACCCATTAAAAGGTATACATAGAGTACACCCTCCCATTGGTTCCGATGCTGTTCTCGTAACCTCAGCGGAGGAATGTTACTGAACTCTGTCGCACGAGAGAGTACCTGGTTTTCGGTATTCCCTTCCACTTGTGACTGTATCAGACGATCGTTGCTACACTCACCCGCGTCAGAATGCATCAAGTGGTTGCTGCTACACACCCCCATCTGGTGAGTGTACCATGGTTGTTGGTGTAGTTGAATGATGTAACAACTCTTCCACTGGTGTGTACTACACCATACAGGTGTTCCTTTAGACTTTCTGGTAAATGTTACCACATTCCTCTGCTTCACATGAATGTTCTAGGTGAGGGGTGGGTTTAGTTTCATCATTAGTATTCTGTTGAAGGGGGAACATTATCACAGGCAGTTTGACTGCCCTAGAGTGGCCAGTGTCTGTAATTCAATCATCCCCTTTTTACTTCTGAGGGTGTGTTGTTGTTGTTGAGCATCAGGGACGTCCAAAGGTTCATCACGTTTGATCTTTTCTTCCTGAATCCATGTTTTAAGTAGGTTGTGCTGCTCAGCATATCTTCCTTTTTGTTTATGTGTTGGCCTTACGGTGCCAGACTTTTACTGGAGTTGAAGGCGATCACGAATATCATTATCACTGATTTGATAAGCGTCTCTGTGCACAATCTGTATTGTGTGTTGAGAAGCCGTCTGCCTCATGAGATTTATGAGGGTTTGATTCTTCCACTAACCTCCTCACATCCCGTAGGTTTGCTTCAGTAATTTCAAGGCTATCTTCGCTCTCCCTGGCGGGTAACAATGGCACCTCTGAATCATCGAAGTATAAGAATTGTTTGAAACCTCATATTCAGCTCCTCCCGTTGCGTTCTCATGTGCATCAGTAACTTTTCCTTATGAGCTCTAACGTCTAATCAGTTGTTTGTTCCTTTACTATTAATTTGTTTCTGTGAAATTTTGCGAAGTACGTAGCTTAGGATGTTCCCCTTGACTTATCAGGAGTGTTTTCTTTCATATCTCACTCATTTCTCCTTTCTTAAGTCTCGATGGAACTATTACTGGCGCTCCCGTATCTTAACGAATGCAATCTGACGTTTATTTACCTATTTTATATTTTTTTCCTGTCCTTATCTTCTTGCTTTTCTGCACCTTCTGTTTAACCATCCCTTCTACTCTTTTATCTGATATTTTCTATCTATACTCTACTGTCGGCTCACACCATTCTACACCTTCCTCATAACTTCCGCAGAGAATGTCAGAGCACAACTTCTTTCCCAGATTTTGAAATTCGACCTCCTAGTCTGTCTATTTCGAAGTTTCAGGCTCCCTTATGCTTTCCTTTAGTGTGGGTAACTTCCTCGTAATTTCTTGACCTCTAAAAAAAGCAGATTTTATGAGATAGGACAGATTTCTGAAGAAAATAGAGAGGAAACAATCAGGATGGGACAAGAAGTAGCAAGATTATCTATGGAAATCGATTACAGGACTTGTTTCAGGTCAATTGATTTATAAGGAAAAAGAGTGAGATAGATTAGTCCCGCTCGAAGGTGAAAAAAAAAAACATGGATGTTCAGATTCCTAGAACTGATCCTCTCGATTATGCATCGCTGGCAATCCCGTCCTGTTCCACTGTGTGTGTAATCCATCACGAGTAATTACTCTATGTGACCACTTTTTCTAAGTTAGGTCCTAAAGCGTTGTTTCCAAGATTAAAGTTGCTGTGCGAGCGAGCAGACGAGCTCCAGATCTGATGGTTTAGTGCTGCTGCATCTCTAACCACAGTGCCTCCTGGGTAAATGTTAATACCCAAGACTCGCTTGTGCATATTCGAAGAATTTGCATCTCCATGTGTTTTTACCTCCGTGTGAATCACGAGTGTTTCATTCTGTTGCTCTTTAGTTCGAATTTCCTTTTTGTGATGTTTACCCTCTTAGTCTGCGTCGATAATTTTGCCGCTTCATTTACCCCCTTGGTTGTTCATTCATCATTTTGCTCAATAAATGCCCGGAAATTGCCGAGGATAATCTTCTCGTATATCCTACAGGGAGAATTACAAGAAATTTGACAATATCTGCCGAGTTTCGTCTCAAATATGCCTTTGATTGTCTAGTGTACTGTCAACTACTCGATCCTTCATTTCAGGTGCGTGTGTGTGTGTGTGTGTGTGTGTGTGTGTGTGTGTGTGTGTGTGTGTGTGTGTAATTTGGAATGGAAAATCTCAGTTTCTTTGCTTGTTTCCTTTTCTGCTTGCTATTGCTTTAAAGACGTTTCTCTTATTCATTCCAGGTAAGAAGAAGTTGACGCCTGACGTGTAACGGTTGGCAAGTGAGGGTGGGTCACACCAGGGAGACCCAGCCAGCCTCAGCGTGAAGGTCTTTGGCGAAACCGTAACCCCGTTGAGACAGCTTTGCCAAAGGTAACTTTTCACTCGCGTTGTAACCTCGAGCAGGCGGAGTCCGGTAACACCTAAATATATATATATATATATATGTTTTTTATTTATTTATTTATTTATTTATATATAAATGTAGTGGGTACTAAGGGTACTAAGTGCTGGTTTATGAGCTGTAGATAACAGGGTCGGGGATGCGAGTTGGTTGCATGTTTACAGAATGTTATGTTGTTGCTCATGTGGAGTGGTGGCGGTTGGGGGGACGCGGCGGACGGACAGTGGCGTCGCTCACTGCTTGTTGACCCTGTGCCTCCGCCCACTGCACTGCCCACGGCTGGCGGGGGCTCTCTGCGCTCATATTTCAGATTTCAAAAAGTTTATTCTCATAAAAAGAGGGACGCCATCCACAGTCCGGTGAGGTGTGACTGCATTACAATAGTACCAGTTCAGCTGGCTTTTTTTAATTACTTATTTTTCCATACGGTAATAACTTATAGATAATATCATAATGCATAATGAAAATACCTAATTGACGTATACATATGAATATAT
>JAYMFT010320630.1:0-39389 GCA_038088735.1 Panulirus argus | reverse complement strand
TTATTATTATTATTATTATTATTATTATTATTATTATTATTATTATTATCATTATTATCATTATTATCATTATTATTATTATTGGAAGTTCTTCTCACTATG
Organism: Panulirus argus; assembly: GCA_038088735.1. NCBI lineage: Eukaryota > Metazoa > Arthropoda > Malacostraca > Decapoda > Palinuridae > Panulirus > Panulirus argus. Next base: position 39,287 of record JAYMFT010320630.1, on the reverse strand, counting down.
GGAGAGAGAGATCACCAGCGTCCACCATTGTCCTTAAGAGCACGACATTCACAGATCATAGTCCTCCCAGATTACTGTTTCCACATCTGCTCCACCACTCCTGCTGACAGGAGTGTGTTCCCTCCGTTTACCTTGTTCCTCCCGTTTTCCCGACCTCTCCTTCTTCCCTGTCTTCTCCACTGGATATGCCAGAGGCGTCTTAAACACAAGACTGTAGTGGCAAATACGGTGCACTTGATAAGTGAAAATGGTTGTTAACGTTTAGTGTGAGTGGACCGCTTACTGTGGGTCCGGTGCTTTTATGATAACTTTTTTGCACTTATGGTGGAAACAAACCACTTATAGCAGACTGGCTTCTGTCCACTGAACAAGATACTCGTAGAATCAACTTGTTATCCACCTAGCCATCTATCCCGGTTCATAGCTATCATCGATATCAGTCCCCATAGGTTCCTCTGAGGCAGTGTTAACTTTGTGGAGGTATCTAGGGCTTCCCTACGTCCTTGGTGCCTGTGGCGTTGGCACCCGCTCGCGCACGCTGATTTCGACTACCCCGCGGCCTGATGGATTAAGGCGTTGGCCTCCTAAGATGTGGAGTGTGGGTTCGAGCCTAACCTTTGGGGTGGAGGTTGCATGATAGTGAATGCGGCCTGACCCTGCCTGCTGATCCGAGACATCTTGTCTCAGTATGGAGCGGTATGGTGGAAGTTTACGTGAGTTTACATGAGAAAGACAGACAGCAGGAGGCTTGATTGGCCCACGACTGGGTTGTCTGTTAAAAAAAAAGAAAGTTTAACTTGACAAGTTGGACCACTCTGACTTGGTGTGGGTCCCCAGTGGACCATTTTCATTTGTTGTGGATCTGTCGACCAGTATCACTTGCTGTGGGTCTGTCGACAAGTCTCACTTGATGTGGGTCTCCAGTCAACTAGTCTCATTTTTTGTGGGCTCCTGTCGACCAGTCTCATTTAGTTTGGGTCTGTCGACATGTCTCACTTGATATGGATTTCCAGTAGACCAGTTTAACTTTGTGTGGGTTCCAGTCGATCATTCTTACTTGGTGTAAGTCTCCAGTTAACTAGTTGCACTTAAAGTGGGTCGGTCGACAGGTCTCACTTCGTATGGGTCTACGGTCGACCAGTCTAATTGATTGTGGGCTCCAGTCGACCAGTCTCATTTCCTGTGGTCTCCAGTCGACCAGCCTCACTTGTTGTGGGCTCCATTCGACCGGTATCACTTAGTGTGGGCTTCATGCGTGGCAGGGTCCGCCCTGGTCGGTCCTGTAGGGACCAGTGCTGGCGTCAGATGGGATCCGGTGTACCTGCAATCGATATCACCATTGCCATCACCATCACAAAGTCACGTTCATATTCAGTGCTTCATCTTCCTCTTCCTGGTCATCATCATCATCATCATCACAACCACCCAATACCAGCATCACTTTTCATCACCACAACGACCTCAGTGAGCCATCTTCATCATCCCTCCTCCATGTGAGTAAGTCCTCATTGGTCTCATCATCCTCATTCACCCTCATGATGAACACCTTCATCATCACCAAGCCACAAGCACCATGATCACTACTCCCGTGTCCAGATGGCTTTTAAGATTATTGGTGACAAATGTCGGGGTTTGGAGACGGTGATGGGCCATCGCTCAACCAGGGTGCTGGCCCCACACCTCTTCTTGCGGCCAAAACTTGATTTATATGAGCCGCAAGCGGCAAGGGTCTCGCGCCCACGGAGATGTATGAGGTAGTTGCTGTGTGTGTGTGTGTGTGTGTGTATGTGTGTGTGTGTGTGTGTGTGTATTTGGTGTGCTGATAAGTTTTTTGTACAATGAATAATTTTATTTGGCGTGATGGGAGGGGGTGTGTGCTCCTGACTGTGTTGCAAGCGGTTGTACCCAACAGTATTTCTCACAACACAGTGTTGTGACTCAGAACCTCTAGTAAGCACAGACCTTCGTTGACCCTCCAGATAATATTATGTAGGGCAGGCAGAACCCAGCTGCCTTGGGTGTGTCGCAGGCAGACAACGCGGAGGTGTCTGTCAATATAACTCTGGGGAAAGAAGAGTAATATGTTGTAAGCTCATAGTAACTTGTAAGAGACAGGAGATTGGTGTGACGTAAGCTCAAAGCACTGGATATTTTTCTTTAATCATATGCGGCATATTAAGCACTGGGGTGTTGTGTGCACAGAATGCTAAAGAATTTTTAACAAAACAATAAGAGGTGATGAACTATCTGACAGCACTAGAGAGGTCTGGGTGATAGGGTGAAGTCCATGTGAAAGTTTGAATGTGTGTGTGTGTGTGTGTGTGTGTGTGTGTGTGTCTGTCTGTCTGTCTGTCTGTGTTTGGTTACCCCAGGACCCCTATTCCAGGTGCCTCTGCTGCTCAAAGGCTACGCTACACCCAGCAATAGAGACAGGATGAACTCATTTGAAACGAGAAGTCCTTTAACGACGAAGGAGATACAGCCTCATCAAAGATGACTTTTCTCACGTGCTGTAAACTCAGTTATGCGGTGTCTAGCAACACACACACACCAGCACAAGTCTCACTCGGTGATAGCCGTGCGCCATAACGTTCCCTTTATCACTGTTAATTTACCCAATCCTGGCAGGAAGGGGAGGACGCTCGCTCAATACCAAGGGGGGTTGGAGAGGGCGGCGACGGGTATGCGAGTCACTGAAGGCGAGGATGTAAGCAACTTTCAAGGCCGAGAATAACTGCCTGAAGGGGGAGGAGGAGGAATAATGACCTCGGTGAAGGAATGACAGAGCACCGGACGTCACCGACAGATTTGCCTGGCGGTGTCCAAGTACAGTGAGGTGGGTGTTTGGCCGCGGAGAGATATCCTTGTTCCGGTGAGAAAGAGAGAGAGAAAGTCAGAGAATCCACGAATTTTGAAAGTAATTGGCCGGCCACGTCTCAAGAGGTGTACCTGGATATCGCTTACTTAAGATTATTTTTTCTTTTCCTACGATTGATATCGATGTCTGTTTCTTTCTTTCCTCAGCTATGCTGAGGAGCTTTATACCTCCTTACGGTTGTCTTGACTCCTACAGATCCGTCTGTTTCCAAACTCAAGTTTTCCATCAGTTCGATCTCTCCAATTGTTGTTTTCTTCTTTTCTTTCTTTTACGGACGCCAGAAATTTTTTGTAACATTTGAACTGAGTGCAAACATTATTTTTTTCTTTACATCGGAAAGTCTTATGAATCTCGCACTCTTCGGACTATAAGTTAACAAAATACCGTAATACAACCTTGCAGTAACATAACATGGATGTAATTATATCCTCTGCTCTCTCATGGAAACCCTGCGTATTGTAAATCACAAGATCTGCTTCCCAAAAACTGATAGTGTTTTGTAGGTGCTAATTATTTTTCTTGTGCGCAGCTAATCCATGTCTACTGGAGTTTCATTCTTCCTAACATGTAGTATTCCTCGCATACTGTTTTTTTTTAATGTTAGCTGAGACGGCACGGGCACCTGAGGCCCTAATCAAGGCCATCCCATTAACGCTATACATATATATATATATATATCCAAGCCTGAACCAGGTACCCATTTTATCGACCAACCCCTCGGGGTGAATGAACAGCTGGGTTTACTATGCACTGACTGCCGTAACCAGGATTCGAACCCATGCGCTCGACCCTAGACAGCCCGTGAATGCGTCACGGTCAGGAACGCTAACGGCTACACCACGGGATAGCTCTTCTTCCATCTCTTTCAGCCAGGTTGGAATCACATGCCTTCCACCTTATCAACTTATCTGCAATCACCTTTCGTCAACATTCCCTCTCCGTCTGCCATGATATTGCTGCTCTTCTCTTCCTGCAGGTTATGTTTTGGCCACAGCTCTCGTGAGCAGTCTGCGTGTCACTTAGCTACCAAGCCCTGAATCTGCGGCATGCGTTTACCTGCTGGTTTCCGTAGTTTTTGTGTGGGAACCAACCCCACGAGAATTAACCGTTATGGTACCACCTACTTCACTCGATCAGCAAAAGGTGTGGAACACCCTCTTTTTGTCTCTCCCTCTTCCTGTAACCTTCCCCAGCTAGGTCTGATCTGAGGAGCTCGATTTAATATCTAAGTTCCGTTTCGTCTACTCTACATTTTCCTTTCACTCAAGATGGCCACGACTGGGGCTTTTCTTTTTTCTCGTATCTTGTCGGCCAATTTAAAGAAAAAGTATAGAACTATAAGGCAGTTCTGGAACTTCCAGGATGAGTGGTTCTAGAACCCACAGGGTGAGTGGTTTTAGAACCCACAGGGTGAATGGTCCTGGAACCCATAGGGTGAGTAGTTCTGGAGCCCACAGAATGGGTGGTTCTGCAACCCACGGAGCGAGTGGTCTGGAAACTACGGGGTGAGTGGTTCTGGGACTTCCATGACGAATGTATTCGTTTGGGAGACTTGGAACCCTGACATATGTGGAATTCCTGTGGTAACACGCGTTTCCCTGAGACAGATGTGGGGTGTCGTCCCTTGATGACAGGTGTGGGTACTTTGGAGACAGCCAGAAGAAACCGGAAAGAAAATATTAATGTGGGAGAGAGTTTACTACCGAAATAGAAAACTGGTATTTAGTAATCCAGTCGGTTTTCGTTTTCTTACATAAACTTAGCAATCGTTTTCAGATTCTGTAGACGAAGATGTATGAAAGGGAACTCTTGTTTTACGCAGCTCGTAAATGGAAGTAGTGCTGGGGGGAAAATCGTGAAGCTTAAATTTCTGTTCTCTCTCTCTCTCTCTCTCTCTCTCTCTCTCTCGAAATGGGTCTCGGGAAATTTATTCATAATTACCCCAGGACCAATTTCTGTTGTTAACTACGACCTTTTTAAAGTCTCCTGCATCCCATGGACGCGCTACTTCCAGCTGGAGGGAAATGTAGACTCCTCTGCAGTGAGTTCTTTGACAAGACTGCACACACAATGATACGTACTCGCCAAAGTTGACTTTTCACTCGCGGTGTAACCTCGAGCAGACGGGATACGGTAACAACGGTCTCGTATATGCTGTGTTTACCAATGTGCGAGACGATACCGGATAATTGTAGGGATTCTGGGAGGAGGGAGGCGTAGGGATTGACTCTAGCTTTGCTCATCCACGAGACGGAAGGATTTTCTGGTTCAGAAACCATTCTTCAGATGAGTTTTCCATCAGTTTGTGTGACAGATTATGTATAGTACCATCATATATGACTATATTTTATACGATATATACTTTTATACATGCTATATTTCTATATATGTTATACATGTTCATATGTATAATCCAGCTGAGGCCAGTGTGTCAGGTCACCCCTGGCTCATGGCGTACAAGTAAGTATTGCCATTTGAGGGAACTGCTAAATGAGCGACTTTGCCAAAGAATCTCTAAAACTGTTTCATTGGTGGAAAATATGGCTGATGGAAAAGCATGATTCAATTAAGCCTTTCATTGATTGGTGCTGTTGATGTATTCTCTCTGCATACTGTTGTGATGCTCGATGACGTCATGGTGACTCGTGATGTGATTGTATGATGTTGTGGGGTTGGTTGTTGGTGTGGTGTCTTGTGTTGTGATGTTGGTTGATGTTGTGGAGTTGGTTGTTGTTGACGAGAGGTTGGCAACTTTTGTGATGGTCATTATTCGTGAGTTTGTTCAGTGTTGGTGTCGCGGGAGTTGACTCCCAGTCGTTGGGATGACCGTGATGAAGATGGTGACGAAGATGAGTTGCTGGTGATGATGGTAAGAATAATGAATAGCAATAGTGACGAAAATAGTGACGAGGATGAATGTACAGACCACTACTGTGCCAGGTAGTTGGCATAGTCAAGGGGATTGTGAACTGTGTTCCTCCATGCCCGACTGTGGTGTGTGTGAGCGATAATGCCATGCAGGAAACGATGCCGGTGCTCAGTTTGCGTTTGATCCTTCATTCTCTTGAAGTTTTCAGAAAGAGAAGATTATCACCATTCTGATCGCGGTGATAGTTATTCGCCGATACTTGAACCTTCACTTCAAGGGTTTGCAGTATCTCTGATCCAGGTGCTCTTAAGCTTCTTATTCTTCTTCTGGTGTGTCCACAGCATTTTGTAGTCATAGAAGTTGTCAGTGGCCTTAACCATGTAATTCGAGAAGGAGTCGGGATCCCGGTTTAAGACCCGCTGCTCCAGCACATGCCGTCATAAGGACCACGGCCGACCACGCTGACCATCAGACGCGGGAGGAAGAAGGTCCGATTAGCGTTTTCCGTCCTTTTCAGCGTTCAGCGGCAACGTCGACCGGCAACACTTCTACGATAACTGAAGTCTTTTTTGTAGAAATACATCTACTACAACAAAAGAACGAGCCTGGTCGGCACATTAGCGTTGTCGTATTTTGTTGCCGGCAGGATGAAAAAGCCTTAACGAGATTTGGAGTTAGGATTTATACTCACACAAGGGGATTAGTTCTCCCTTTTATCTCCCACGTTACATTGTGTCAACTCCCCTGGGCAAAACGATCAGGTCGATTGTGGACAACGGTACAGCCCGTGGTTATGGTGGCCTTGGCCTTTGACCTGAACCTTTTGGATCCGGTTATGAACAAGGATAATTCTTGTTACCCTTTGACTTCGTACTAAGTAATTCAAGGCAACAGACAAGCAGCTGAAGGCTGCAGAGATCAAGAAAATTTGATTTTTTTGTTAAAGAAAAATGTTTTCTTGAAAAATTGAATTTTTTTTTTCAAGAGTTCAGACGTGGTAAGCAAATAGGAAAAAAAGATAAAAAAAAAGATGACACTTGATTGTGTTTATAAAGATAGGCTAATTAATGCAGTTGTAGCGAGGTTGTCATCACTGGTCCAATTACCCAATTTGCTGGTAATTACTGTGTTTTGAGCCAGTTCGTTTTAACTGTTTGATGGAGACAATTTATCCACGTTAAACTGAATTCTGATTTTAATTTCTTTTCAGTGGTATTTCGGTGCGTGTTTTTGTATTTAATGCTAGTTGGCGGGTAAGCTGGGTACATTGTGTAGCCGTGTCTAGGTGACAGGATGTTGTGTGCTGTGGGACATGACCTGTAGCAGCGACTGTTCGTTGTGTAGAAAATAATACGGCATTCCTGGCCTTCCTATACTACCTCATTCGTGATGTTCTCTTGTTGATGAAAAGTCTTTATTTGTTGTCATGATGGTAACTTAACTATCTCCACGTGATGCTGGACGATCCATTGCGTCGCTTGATGATTGTGTGGTCGTTTGCAACCCAACTTTGGGTCGTTGTGATCTCCGTTTCTTTCCCTACGCTGCTGAGCTTTGGAGCCCGTCACCACCTTATGTTTTTTCGACGGCTACAACTCGTCCCATTTTAAAAGGCAGGTGTTACACGACCTCCAACGCGTCTACATTATTTTTCCTCTTCTGTCCTCACTTGTCTATGTTCTTAGCCTCTCTTCTTTGTTTGTGTTCACGTAAGGCCGGGCTGCGACAGGGACGAGAGAGCAGACGGTGTTGAACGAGGCAGCTAAATTAGCACTTCAGATTTTGTCGATAGATGGCAGAGTGAGTGAGTGAGTGAGTCTCCTCAGAGCAACAAAACTGGTGCTTGGGCTTGACTGGTGACGGTAGTGTAAGTACCAGCACAAGTTCCCCCTTGTCAGCACACTGACAGATGAAACATCTTGTTCAAGGTATTGAGGTGGTTGAGTTTAGAAGAGCATGGCTATCTCTCATGCATACAAACTCGTATAAAGATCTTCATCAAGATGTTGAGAAAGGTCCTTTACAGGACACTGACTTTCTTCCAAACCTTAGCTTAGATGTTTAAGAAGCTGGTTAACAGAGGCTGCACTACCAGGAGTGACACCATGGGAGATTGTGTTGGATGTCATTGATACTTGAAACACGACACGCTCAAGGGTCACACTACCATGCTCAAGGGCCATGCCGTCCTAGTTATGGCCTTACGCTCCGTGGTTCAGTAGCCTGTCTATCATCGTTCTGTCTGGACTCTGAAGGTCGATAATGAGGTTCCTCCCGCCACCCCGCCTGCAGGTGGGAGCATTGAACCCGTACTCTTTGCTCCGTGTCCCGTTCTCGTCACTTGTGTCATTTTTAGTGCAACGTCAGGAGCGTCACTGGGCATGACGCCCCTGTCATGAGCATCGTCCCTTTTAATTTACCGAGCATAAAAACTGTCAGCTAACGTGTAGTATAGACGAACTTATTTACAGTGTAGTACCGGGAGTAGAATTCCTGACGGAGAGAATTCGAATCTCTCTTAGGTGGATCACTGGCAGTGTCTGCCTATAGAGTACGTTACTTTTACCCTCCCAACCTCCTTCCCCCTCCCGTCTCTCTTCCCAGCTGTCTCCTATCCCAGTATTCCCCCCAGGAAGCTGCTCCCGTTCTAGCATCACCCCTTCCATTATCTCTCCCGGCATCTCCCACCATCTCAGTCAGCATCTACCTTTTGTATTCCCTCCCTTCCCAGAATATCTTCACTGCATATACCCCTCCTATACCTTTCCATCGTAAGATCTACCCTCCTGGCACCTCCCGTTCCATTACCTCCCTTCACGTGCATATGCCATGTACGGCCTTGCCGTCCTGCCTCCTGCTGTGCGAGTCAGGACTTCATGATGCTGGTACTGTCCTCCGGCAGAGCACCTCGTCGTGGACACCATCAGGTCTCTGGCATCTGTCCCTCCACCTGTGTCATCTCTCCCGCCATCTGTCGTCACAGCCTCTCCTCCTGAATAGTGTCTCCTCATAGCTCCTCTCCTACTCAGAGTCAGCCCTCCAAGCGTCTCAGCTTCAGCCTTCTGAACATCTCTCAGCGTCAGCCCTGCCAGACTCTGTCTTGTCGGGGGCCTGACACAAGGCAAATAAGTACCACCCAACAGTTTCCCTCCGGCAGCAGCAGCAGCAGCAGCAGGAGATATTTTTAACACCACCAACAACTTAGTGGGTCCTGTCACCCCCTGGCCCCACCGTCCTCATCACCTCCCCTCCCCATCACCACCCCTCTCCCTATCATCACCCCTCCCTATCACCCCTCCCCGTTATCACCACCCCTCCCCATCACCCCTCCCCGTCATCACCGCCCCTCCCCATCACCCCTCCCCGTCATCACCCCTCCCCATCATCACCCCTCCCCATCTCGCCTGCTCCCGCCGTTCCCTCGCTCCTTCGACGCCATAACTCGCCCCACCTAAACCGTCTCATCCTCCTCTTTAGCCATGTCTTGCCCCCCCCCCTCTCCACTCTCTCATCTCCCCCTCCCCCTCCTCCTCCCAACCCCGCCCCACACTATCATCTCCCCCCCTCCCTCTCCCATCCCTCCCATCCCCGGGAGGGCTGGAGGCAGCTGACTCGTGGCAGTCATCAGGTGATTATATAGTCGCCTCGTTAGCGGCGGCGCGGCCCAGGACCTGCTCAAGTTACACCCGGCCCCCCACAACCCCCTTCCCCCTCCCCAGATCATCTTCCCTACTCGCTTACTCTAATGACCCGATCGTTTCCTGTCTCCTCTCTTTTTTTTACTGTCTTTTCCTTTATCTCTCGTTATTCCTCTGCTGTATCTGCTTGCTCTCTTGTCCCCCGTGAATCGTAGTTTCTCTCTCTCTCTCTCTCTCTCCCCAACCATTCTCTCCTCTCTGGAACAGTAAGCGAGCGGCCTCCCTCTCTCTCCCCCTTGTCTCACTTGCCGCCTTCATTTGTTCTCCCCTCTCTACCCTCCCCTCCCCTAACTCCCTCCTCCACCCCCTAGCTCACGGTGGGGTGTCTCCCCTCATCGTCCGCCCCAGCCTCCCTCCCTCACCGCCACTCCCCGCTCACCCGTTGAGACAGTCTCTCTCCCAGACTCTGCAGCCGCCTTTTGCTTTCCTGTTCCACCTCTTTTCATTGTTACCTGTGTTGCTGTCAGCATCACTCGCAATCCTGCAATTATACATCCTGTATCTGATGCATCCTAGACCTCCCTCCCTCCCCACCTGACGGGAGGGGGACCCCTTTGGGTACCTGGGCCCCACTCGGGCACACCTGTCACCCTCCCGTGTCCATGTACTGTACCCACTGTACGCTCTGTACTGGCCTCCACCTGACCCTAGATTTGTGCCCTTCACCCATACGACCACTGAAATGTTTTTCTATGTTTACTTAGGCGATAACTAGTTTAAAACTAACCCTTTTCAACCATTTAGATAGTCTCATCCACCTTTTCAGTTTCTTATTCGCCTTTTCAGTCTCTTTATCCACTATTTCATTTCGTGTTCCACTTTTTCAAGTCCTCCTCCACCTTTTATGGTCTCCTCATCCACCGTATTTAACGATCCTCCACGGTTGCATTCTCCATCCGCTTCGTCCATCGTTGAGCCTTTTCGTCCACCCAAGGAACCACTTCGTTCACCTTTATCATATCTTTCGTTTAATTTCTCTCTCTCTCTCTCTCTCTCTCTCTCTCTCTCTCTCTCTCTCATGATCCCGATGACCCCGCCGTACGGAAGGGTGGTGTGTGACGCTGCTGTGACGTCGGCGGCGGTAATGATAGCGCAAAATGGGGCCAAGTGAAGCAGTGATGCCGTGTGGTGGTTGTGGTAGTGGGAGAGATGCGTGTGGTAGTTGCTGTGGTGGATATCCAACACGTCTGTAAGTATCACATAATGTTAGGTGGCGAGCCTGACCCCTTATGCATTAGACAACAGTCGTTGTAGGCTAAAGAAACATCAGTATGGAAGGCAACGGACCCGTACTAGCCACTGTGATTCTGTAACTGCTAGAATACGCCTGGGGCATAGGTACATGCTATTCGAGAGAAACCACGATCCCGAACATTCCAAATGCCGAATCTGTTTGCTACACCTGATGAGCACAAACTAGGACCCTTTGTTAGCGAATGTCCCAAAATCAGTGATTTCAAACCTCAAGGCTTGTTGTTTCAGCAGCTTTGTGATTACTTTACTGGTGGTAATTTCTTTGAAGACATCTTGACACTAAATCCAAAATTCGCCATGCCCTGGGCATATCCAGAGTGTAATGCACCTTAACCTTCTTTGCATTATTGTCAACATTAACAACATTCCCAGCGGCAATATACTCTGTAACTGTATGCCCAGCAATGTAATGTATCTTTGACCTTTCATATTGCTATCAGTGTTAAGCTACTCTGTATCCTATTTCAGGCAAACACCTCAGTGTATATGTAATTCATCTGTGTATATACTGTGAGTGTAATAGTAACGAGATGTTCTGCATATGCATGACATGTTTTAAAATTGCTGTGTATTACACAAATGTTGTTACGTTATGTTGCTGTCATCATCACTATACGTCCTGTATCTGATGTATCCTAGACCTCCCTTCCTCCCTCCCCACCTGACGGGAGGGGGGCCCCCTTTGGGTCCCTGGGCCCCACTCGGGCCCACCTGTCACCCTCCTGTGTCCATGTACTGTACCCACTGAACGCATTAAACTACCTCCACCTGCCCCTAGATATGTCTGGTGCAGGGGACCGAAACCAAACAGGCATGTTTAGAGAGACTGTCTATATGGTCATGACACATGTCCGACATGTGAAGGCATCCATAGGAACTGGGAGCGTAGTCCGCTGTTATCGGCTTCTATAAGCAGAGAGTGAATGACTGATGGAACAGTTTCCTGCTGAGCGCTCCTTCCGGAGAATGTCTGCAAGAGCTGGTTTGGAGTCAGAAAGGATGTGTACATCCGTCTTCCGTAGTATGACCCGGAACTCTCTAAACACCAGAGCACGACGGTTAGGCTCTTAGGCACGACAGCACGGCCCCTGGGCACGACGGTACGACCCTCGAGAATTACGGGACGGCTCTTGATCACGGCAGCACGACGCTTAGGCACAACGGTAGGGCGGTACGGCCCTTGCTCACGAAGGTGCGAGCCCTAAGTACTACGGTACGACTTTGGCCACAGTAGTACGTCATTTGAGCTAGACGGTACGACCCTTGGGTATAATGGCCTTGCCTTTGACCTAATTCTTAAGGGTCAGGAAAATGACTGAGACATTATACATAAGGGCCGTACTGGCGTGCTTAAAGGTCGTACCATCGTGCTCACAGAGCTAACACTGCGACAGCATGTGACCTGGGTCTTCATGTGTTACGTGTAGCGGTACACCAGACTCTTCTTACATGAAATGGTACTCTGAAAGACCTCCATTCAAATCAAATCGAAAATCCAGCTTTGTATACTATGGTCTCACGGTAAACTGTTCTGTGGTAGCAGTAACTTCTGTGGGTTGAATGACGATGTGTTCACAGAATGATGCGCGGCGGCAAAGCACACACACACACACACCTGCGTATACATACATATACACTCCTCAGGGCATCATTATTCATGTCAAATAGACGTAACGTACTCAAGCCTCAGCTTGTGGTAGCTGTGTACTTGTTTGCAGACGGCGTCCCGACGACATGATGGCGTTGATCCTCTTGTGGCAGCTGGAACGGGTGTTGCAGACGAGGGGTGTTGCGGGAGAGAGAGAGAGAGAGAGAGAGAGAGAGAGAGACAGAGAGACAGACAGACAGACAGACAGAGAGGGGGTGGGCAGTGATTGTTGCAGACGAGTGATGTTGCGAGGGAGATCAGCGGGTGTTGCAGAGGAGGAGTTCTTGCGAGGGAGAGCAACGTTTGTGTTGCAGGAGGAGTTTTGCGACTGAGAGAGAGAGAGAGAGAGAGAGAGAGCGGCGGGAGTTAGGGAACGAGAGCATGTGCTCGCCACTTATCTGCTTCACACACGGCTCAACACAAACACCCAACACTTTTGAAGTCTCCACTCTCTCCCCCCGCCAGCTCGGCAAACACCCTAAAAAGACTGTATAATTGAAAAGTTAATGTGGAAGTTAATCCACCTAATTCCTTTCTCATGCAAAACCTCTCGGAGGAGGCGCTTGGTCTACAAAGCGGAGGCAGGAGCTGGGTCAGTTATCTGGGGGGTTCCACTACACCCATTTAGCAACTCGCCTGAGCAGCAGCACACTTCTCGGCCACAACAGCCGTTCCCTGACAAACACACTCTGTGGTTCTCACTCAGACCGCTAGGAGTGTTTTGCTTCTTCCAGACCCCCCAAGCTAACTACCGTCGATAGGAGAATTAAACCCTTATCACGGTGCTAATCCCATTCAGGACCCTTACAACCAATTAAAGTAAAATCAAACTTCAATTCCCGCCAAGAAACTTGCAAACTTGGCGAGTAAATCAATGGCTGCTGAATAAATTAAGAGGGGGGCGGCACGAGAGGCGGAACCACGTTACCAGGGGTCTGCCATCTCCAGCCCTAAGACGCCAGGGCACAGGGTCGGTAGCGGGGCGCGAGGGTAGGGGCATATCGAGGGGTGCGTTCAGAACGGGGCCCCGGCGAGTCTGGGGCTCCGTGCCAATCCCGCCATGGTATAATGAACTCTAATTGAGTGAGTTGCGGTGCGATGGAGTTAAGTAGAGGAATATTGATGGTCGTTACACGCGGCTTTACATTACTGATGGGTGGAAGAGGCCATCTAGCGGTGCTTAAGGCCCAGAGTGTGGTGCAGGCCGCCCTTAAGCGGCAGGGGGCCTGGCCCTGGGGAGGCCGCCTCCTCATACCGCAGGAGGTGGTAACACGGTTGAAGGGCGTCCTCAAGCGGTAGGGGGGACCGGGCCCTAGGGCTTCTTGATATTGTAGGTGGCGGAAGTGTGGCTGTAGGGCGCCTTCATAAGGTAGGTGACCAGGGTTTATGACTGTACAATATCCCTACGGTGAAGGATGTGGGGGCTGGAGGAGGAGTGTGGTCTTATCCTGTATCAGGCGAGGACAGGGCAGTGCAGTCCTCTCGTGGTGTATGAAGCCAACGCAGAGGCTGTCAGGAGCTGGGTCTGAGCATATAAGACACTCTCACACTGTAGGAAACTAGGAATGGGAGTACGAGATGTTTTGTGCAGTAATAGGCCGGACCTAGTGCTGTCGGGCACCCACATTCTGTAGATGGTAGGGGATAGGGCTGAGTAATAGTCTTATAATTTAAGAGGTTTGGTTGTCAGACGTTATCATGTTGTAGCCAGCGGGAATGAGAGGTGCTGAAGGAACCATTAAGATGCCGGCAGCTGGGTCATAGGGGCTGGGTGCTCCACATAGAGGTTGGGATGTAGACAGAGGGGCGTTCTCAGCTGTGTACGTTCAGAGATGGTAAATTTTAGGACGCGCTTCATGCTCTAGAAAACCAAGGCTGGGAGAGACAGTCATAGTGTTGGTGGCTGAAGATGTTGGTGAAGGAAACCAGCATATTGCAGAAGAAGGCCGGAGTTGTAGCTGTCGGTGGCATGGGATGTGGTCGTAGGAGACTGTAGAAGGCTGGATGTGTAGGTGTGGGACGCCTTGTCCTACAGAAAGCCAGGGGTGTGGTTAGGGTGAGTCTTGGAAGACGGGTCTGTGGGACGTCCTCACACTGTAATAGGCTCCTGCTGCTTGAGACTGTGGGAGGAACGAGTCTAACGGGTTCCCACTTAGAGACTATTTGTACGGCCTACTAAAAGTCCAGTTTTGCATAAGTGGCTGACTTATTAGGATGAAGCAGTGGGACGGGAATTACCCAGTGTTAAGACAGCAGATTTATGCCTGCATCCATCTTCTGCCTCAATGTGTGCGGGATGTGTTTAAAGCTTCGATCATGATAAATACTTTGTTGGAGGTTTTGTTTTATTTCATTTGTTCATGAGATGAAAATTACTTTTGCATAAGAATTATGGAAGAGATGATTGGCAATATATAGTCCTTGATGTACTGATATTTCAGGTGATTCCTCATGGAAGATGTTAAAGTGGACAGTACAAATGATCACCGCTTTCATGAGGTAATTAGTATGTACTCGTATTTGAAGATGAAACAACACAAAAGAATTTGAAAATTAAGTAGTTTGATCACTACAACGAAAGATTATTATTAGTAATTATTATTATTATTATTATTATTATTATTATTATTATTATTATTATTATTATCTTTATTATTGTTGTTATTAAGTTGGCTATTGGCTTTTCCAATGAAGTATGAAAACAGAATTGAAAACCATAGATCAAGTAACAGTTTAGATGTGGGTAAGTGCATAACAAAGACAAGGCCCAAGTCATTGGCTTACAACTTGTATAAGCTGATGATGAAGTCATGCATATCAACACTTAGTTACGTTTGGAACAGCTGAGACACAGTGGCATATCTTGACTCTAATTTAAAAGAGGGGACCATTCATCATTCAGCTGGAAAATGTGCTTCATGTTGTCTGAGGGAGATGATGAAGTAGCGGTTGCTCAATAGAGAACTGTCATTTATGCAGACCCGCGATCACTTGCACATGTAAAGTATGTGTCTTTGATGTTGGTTAACTTTTGAAGGTCTTCTTCAGTAGCGTGAACCTGATCGATTGGGTACATATCCTGTCAAGAGGTTTACGTCTTTACACTCATGCGCCCCCTTCAACCATTCTGATACAAAATGCTTTGGCTCTAAATGTACTAAGAAAAATCAGATCCAACCCAAACTGTATTTGAACTGGACGCAGACTTTCGCCTCTCTAGAGAGCAAGTGATTCTATAAAAGGTACCCCACTTTTAGCTCCTTTTTGATGTCATACAAGTGTTTGTACTATTAATATTCACTCCTCATCAGAGGGGAAAGCATGAAGCTAGAGAACTCCAAGGCTTTGTAAAATGAGGACGACAAAGGCAGAACTAGAAGTATTTGGACAGCTACTCTTTGTGCATGTTATAATCGGAAGCAACTCTACCTATCCCGTGTCTGGCAGAGATAAAAAGGAGTTCCGCTAATCAGGGCTCAAAGGAATTTCTCTGTTGTTAGTGGAGTGAAATTTTTATGGGGTTCTGGGGCTGCAGAACAACAGGTCAAAGCTTTGTACGCCTGTGGTGCGCACTGCCGAAGGAAAGACGTCTCGATATGCTGACGTAGGATGTCAGGCATGGCCAGCTGACTGTACTTCGATTGACTGAGAACCTGGGATACATCAGAACAGATTCACTGCTTCCTTACTTGCATGAAATGTATAATTAAGATTAGTAAGTGACTTGGTAGTCATTCAATATATTTCAGTGATGAAAGCAAGGCTTTTGTCGGTGCGTGCTTGGGATACTTTTGTGGAACTAGGTCACGATTAGTCACAAGAGTATTAAATTTTATTGAATGTAATCCCAACTCAGTCATACACGCAGCTTGAAGATCGTGTTAGTCGTTGATAAAGTCCACATCGAATAAAGGAGTGAACAAGAGACAAATCATCTGGTGTATTCTTCACTCTCAAGGTAACTACAATAATGTCTTCTGGCAATATTAACCACTTCTTGCACGAGGTAAAACCTTCTCTGTAACTTGTACTCGTTAGACACATATGATATTGCTACTATATACCTGAAACTACGCTCTGTTCAGTGTTCTTTCACTACACTGTCTGTAAGTCTCGCATGTGAGAATGATCCTGTCAGATTCAGGTGCACTCTGATTTGCTGATGTCATAAATTCTCCTCAGGTATTGTTGAAGATGATGTTTGTGTGGCGTCAGTGACCGGCTGTACCTGCAACACAGATACACACACACACACACACACACACACACACACACACACACACACACACACAGCTAATCCTTGACAGGTGTATAGGCTTTAAATTGTCATACACAACTGACAGTTCTGATATTGTTGATGATCTTATGTCTGACCACTCACCAATAATGGTTATAATACATATCGCTACTGTCAACTTACCTGGTGTCAGACTGAGAAGAAAAAAGATTAACAGTGAAACAAGAACATCAAAATAGGTTCATGATTTATATCTATGACTGGTACAAAGATTATGAACCCACAAATGCACACGCATTTAATGTCAATCTTGTAACTTCTATAAACAACTTCTTTACGCATAGTGATCTAACGTCAGAGCTAATCAATCTCAGACATTCAAGGAGAAGAATTTTAGAGGATGATGTAAGGGTATGTGAGGAGCTGAATAACAGATTCAAAAGTGCTTTCACAGTGGAAGATTACATCCCCAACACCAGTGAGGTGGAGTGGGAAGGTTTAAAAAAAGCACCGAAATATCTAGAAAAGACATGAACAGAATACTAAAAGATATTGACCCATACAAGGTTCATTGTCCTGATGAAATTTCATCACATGCTGAAGATGTGTGCAGATACACTCGACACACCTCTTGAAATACTGGTCAAGATGCCGCTGGAGAGAGGCGAAGTGCCAAGGGAGTGGAGAAGTGCAAAAGTGATATCTGTCTATAAGAAAGGAGACCAAGAACAGTCACTAAACCACAAAATAGTCTCGCTGACGAGTGTGGTCCAGAAGGTGTGGGAAAAGATAACCAGAAAGCAAATGGATGACTTTCCAAGGAGAAATTGCCCGAAAAATATAACACAGTTTTAGGGAAAGGTCATGGGAATACACCTCTTAGACTGCTTTGAGAGTCTGAGCTCAGTAGTGGACTAGAGGGAAGGCTGGCTGGATTGTGTGTATCTGGACAGCCAGGAATCATTTGACGCTGTAACACATGGGAGGCTAATGAAGAAGCTGAGGCACCAAGGAGGAGTAAAGGGAGGACTCCTTCTAAGAGAGAAAAAAGAAATAATCTAATTGGAGGTGAACAAAGGACGCATGTTAGAGGAGCTTTCTTGAAATGGTTTGAAACCACTAGCGGTGTGCCACAGGCTTCTGTTTTGGGACCATTGCTCTTCTTGATCTATGGAAGTGACTTGCCAGAAAGTATGGACTCGTACTTGAATATGCTTGCAGATGTTGCAGAGATCATGAGGGAAATGAAAAGCATGGAATTGTGTTAACTTATATTTTAAGGATAGGTAGACAAATTCTAAATTTGGTCTGATACTTGGTTATTGACGTTCACTGAGAATAAATGTAATGACTATGGGTCGCAGCGAAAGAAGGCTTCGACATGAATATCATCAAGCAGGGAACAAGCTACAGGAACATGTGAGTGAGAAAGAATAGGGGGTCGACATTGTCCCAACCTGTCGCCATAAGCCCGCCTCCCTTTGGAGAGAAGAGTTATGGAGACCATTTCTCTGCTGACAAACATTACAACTGCATTCAAGCTGATGACATTAGAGTATGCTTCTCAGGTTTGATGACCGCACCTAAAGAAGCACAAAGAGCTATTGGAGAAGGTCCATAGAAGAGCAACAAAGATGGTACCATAATTGTAAGAGCTAAGTTGTGATGAAAGACTAGAGGCTTTCAGTCTGCCCACCTCTGAAGAGAGAGGAGTGACATGATCATAATCTTTTAAATTTTTAAAGCACATCGATGACGTAGACAGTTCTTCGAGAGATTTACGGATAGACAACTTGACATTAAGTAAGAAACTTGTTAAAAAAGAGGTGAGGAAGTACTTTGTTGTGTAAGAGTGGTGGATAGATGGGACAGAATGACTGAAGATACAGTAAATGCACACAGTGTGCAGAAAATTGAGAAGTTGTATGAAAGAGAATATTGAAGACATGGGATCCCACGAGTGTAAAACTCCTGCCCTGTACAGTACAAATAGGAAATTACACCGAGGTGTGTGGTCAGCTGAGCTGAACGGCTGGTGATGAGCGCGGCTTTATGTACGCACGGACGCACACACTAATCATGGCGGAGGGCTGTGGGGCAGTACGTGACATACAAACGAACTGACACAAGCGGCCACTCTGGGTAGCAGGTCGAGGGCGGGTTGGCACGCGCACATAACACTCGCGATCTGTTTAGCTGCGTATTGCTTTGATCCGGCTAGCGGTTTTCCACACGACACTCTGAACCGCGTTGAATACGGGTCTACGTATAGCGGACCAATGCAGATCGAAGAATCGATGCTCGACCGACTAGTCATAACGTTCACCTCCCTGGGTCACTGGAGGTGGGAGGTGTAGGTAGGTAGCTACGGTGGCTCGACCTCTGTTCCCAATATGGCGGGGACGCGCCAGGTCTCCTTCACTCCAGAGTCTGCAAAAGATGGCCATCTGAGCACAACACAGAGTACCCCGTACTTAATGATGTCTCTTCTTGTGTTGCTGCCTGGCGCCCGTCTGTGTGGAGACGTACTCTATCTATGGTCGGTAATTGGAGCCGAGAGTCGACTCGTCTGTACAGAGAGACGGCAGCGCGTCCCTTCAGGTCGATCCGAGAACGTCAACTGTTTGCCTTTTTCCCTTAGTGGTGCTTGAAAATGCGGGCGGTGGGACCCGGGGCGGTGTGATCAGTCAAGGCCTGTAACGTCACATTGGCTCCTTCTCGTGGGCAACAGCGAAGGGATGTCACAGACAGTATGTTCATTCTCTTGTCTACAGCACTAGTACAAACAGGTCAGTGTTTATTTAAGATGAAAATCACTTGGGTTAACACTGGGTTTGTTTAGTGAAATAAGATTTAAGAAGAAAACACACCCTCACTCACTCTCACAGTACTGAACATTGCTTGGAAGTTCAGAAATCAGTAATCCTTAGTGTTAAAAGTAGTCCGTTGCTGAGATAGCATTTTAACCATACAGAAATTCTTGCATCTGCTGAAGTTTGCTGCTTGGGAAAGACTGTACGAGATGGCCTCTACAGATATTTTGTTTAAGCAGCTTCTGAACTCTCTGGCAGGAGGAGCAACAGCAGGGTTGCCATGCCTGACGAGCGCATCATTGCTTGCAGTCCTCCCAAGCCGGGTCTTTGTGCACACGACCTGCTAATTTGTCATGTGTCCCAGTGACACTGCGTGGCAGGGAGGAACACGGCGCTGTTGCATCCCGTGAAATGTTGCCCCAGGTTTTGTTCCGCCACTGAGGAGCGCCGACCCTGAGTTATCGAAGCTTCGTTTACAAGTGACGATGAAGCGTACCTCTGCAACCAGCCAAGAGGGTGCTCTAGAGTGGTCTTAAGACAGTGACGTGAGAAATATCCTCTTTTTTCCTTAAGATTGTCAGTAAGGCGAAAATATGACCTACGATTATAATCTAACGTTTAAGTGAGGCTTTGGGAAGGTTGTTTACTGTAGCGAGACTAGCTGCTCTCGTGCCGTAGGATCAGCGAGGCTCAGTACTTTATTAGCATAAATGACGGATGATAATTAATGAAATGTCGTGTCCACCGTCCTAGAGCTGTCGTGCCGCCCTTTGTTCCCTCAACTTTGTTGACTCGACTTATCACGGCGATGATGATGATGGAGTCACTTATTCCCTCGAGTACGTTGGCTGTTTCCATAAGATGGTATAACTGCCTCAGTATCTCGACTCAGACCTCTCAAAAGCGCCACGACCTACCCCGAGAATATGGTGACTTGACCCTAAGTGAGATATACGAGACGCTGAGACGGGAGGGAACTCCTGGGGACGCGGCCGGCTCAGGCAGAACCGGTGCAAAAGAACCTCTTCCTCTCCACATTTCTGGACTCGCCTGAAGTTATGTGTTCCTCTGCTGGGTGGAACCGTTGCCACGGGACTGTCTGTACAGCTTCATTCCCATTACATGGACCCCCTGGTCCCTAGGGCCGCCCACCGCCTTACGTGGTTATAGTCAACTTTCCCAAGTGGATTATAAACTCCACTCCTTCATCATGATATATCCCGGCCATTTTGTAGACGAACATTGTTGAGAATGTTCTAACTTCGGGATGAATTTACATGGGAGAGGGAGATTGTGGGTAGAGAGATGGAGTGGCGGTTGTTGAGTAGAATACGGGAGAGACACGGGCCGAGTGTAGAGACCTGGCGAGACATGGGCCGACGGTGGAGGCCATATGTGGAGACCTGGGAGGCCGCTGAAGCTACTGTCGTAATTTTGAATTCAAACGTTAGACACAAGATTCTGGGCGACCCTTGTGAGGAGTAATGGCAGAAGATTAATTTCGCTCCTAGACGCATACGACAATGCCAGAATCGTTAGTAAGAATCAACCGATTCATATACTCTTAATTTTGATGTTGTTAATGATCTTGTATGTGACTGCCAAACTAAACACAAGGTTGGTAGTGAAACAAGGTTAAGAAAAATCAGTTCACAGATTATCTTTATGAGCCTTAAAATGTAGAAACGTTTAAGGATGAATTTAATTTTTAGTCAGAGGGAATTATCCAAAAGAGGAGAGGGGGGAAAGGTTAGCATAATAGCCGGCATCCGTTGTATGACGACTTTAAAAGATGAGTAAAAGATTTCTCTCTGCTGGAAGGCAGGGCGCACTGGCCCGCTGCTAGACGGACGGCCGACTTGGACATGCGAGGTCGGGATTTTGGGGTGCGGTACAACGTCTTAAAGCGTCTCACTTATCAAAATTATTTCGAACTTCACTTGTTGTAACGACGGAGCGGCTGCCACAACATAATGCGATATGAAGAGGTAATTTTTGTTAGTGGACTGAATCCTCATATTTCCTAAAGGAATACCTGGAATGGTGTGAACAAAGTAATATTGAGGAAAAGTAGATAAATATTTTACCCAAACTTGCTTCGCATAGCATCATAAAGTAGGCTCTTGTTTCTGTTCATAGCAAGTTTTCGTCTCTCTCTAGAGACATTATCTATATAAAATGCGGAAATGAAAATTATCTTAACCTATTTATACTAAGCAAGCAACGTGATGAATGTGATGTCCATATATAGCGTTTATATTTTAGGGATGCTCTTGTATGTGTCTGATGCTTCTTTTGTAACAGAGGACTGAGAAAGGGGCACGGAAACACGGGAACTGGCAACTCATTAAGCACGCAAGGAGGATTTGATGCTCGTAGTGCAGGATTATAGTAAGAAAGTGAGGTCAGGTGAGGTCTGGTGAAATGACAGAGGCAGGCTTGGCAGGAGTCCTACAATGCTTGTGTAGGGGGAGGAGATGAGGCAAGTATTCCGTACTAGAGGTTGGTGGCTGCCAGGTCTTGTGGAGCTTTGGCAGGAAGGAGAGGCCAGCTCTGTTCCTGAAAATTAGTGGGTGGTGGTTGTTTGTGCATTATGCTGCAGGAGACGCGACCATAGGTCTCGTGGTTCAGACTGCTTCTCGAGCGGGTTTTGTTAATGTTCCAAGAGAGTCCTGCCTAAGGGGCCTGGAATCTTGCCTTAGGGGCTTACGAGAGATGAAGTGCCACAAAAACCTGCCAGAAAGGTGAAAATTCAGACGTTGCTGCTGTCAGTCGGTAGAGGAGCCCAGTGGGTTCTCGAGTCTTAAGGCCAAAAGACTTGTGGCGCAGTTAGTCTGAGACAAGTTGACTGTTTAATTGACTCAGGTGGCGGCTTCTCCAGTATTTATGTGCCTTCGAACATTACTACTCATTGCTAGGTCAGAGAAGACGAATCTTCTGTCGTTAAGGTCAAAATTGTCCAAATGCTGATCTTTGACTTCATTAGTATCCTAGGTCTTATGGAGTCATACGATGGTACCGCCTGCTGCTTGCAGCGATAATTTGGCCACATGCGGGCGGCCTGTGACGAACATCGCCTGGTACTAAGTGAGGCCGCTGTGAGTGAGGCAAAAGTTTGCGGAGCGACTTCGGAAGAATGTCCCCACGATAGCCTTTGATTTGCGACCGCCCAGACACCCTGCCAGAGCTGCCAACACCAGCTGGTACGTACCCATTGCAGCAGGTCTGGTGTTCTCAAAAAAAGAAAAATGTTTGCTATGAATTTGATTTTTTTTATTCTTTTTTTTAAAGAGAAACACCAAATACTCAGAAGTGTCGTACAGTGACACCCCGGGACGGTTCTGGAATTATTGCTGTCACGGCGGCTTGACTGTTACTGACTGAGCGAGCTCAGGCGCTGGACTGAATCATTTCTGTGTAATTACAACAGATCAGTTTATTATCAGGTTTGATTGACATCCATAAGTATTGAAATCGTAACATTATAAAAAGCAGAGTGAGGTTATTAGCTCCACGTCGATCAGGGACGGTATTTTTCTCTTTCCAATGGATGTTGATTAAGGGTCATGTAACGGGGTTCATAATTACTTACAGCTTGAGGGTGTTAAGTTCCTGGTTCGCTGTGAACTTGTACGACTTGAAACACACAGTCGTTTATCCGGGATTTGGTCAAGAAGAGGAAGCGGGGCAATAATGAACTAGCTATGTTATTGGTGTAGCCGTGAGCGTTCCTGAGCGTGAAGCATTTACGAGACTCCCCAAGGTCGACCGCATAAGTTCGAATCCTGGTTGCGGCAGTCGGTCCACAGTCAACCCAGCTGTTCATTCACCTGAATGGAATGGTCGATAGAATGGTTACCTGGCTCAGGCTAGAGTATGAACACATTGTATCTTAGAGATCCTGGCGTTCTGATCGTCGAATTAAATTACTAATATTTGTCAAATTGTTATAGAACTGAATACAGCTGTCGTACAGATGTTCACCATGAGACCGGCGACCTTATGTGAATAAATTCATGTTATTTGATTACGTAAAACAGGTGGTAGCAATAATCATGGGAGTTCAGTTGGTTGAAACAAATTAACGTGCTTTTTCAGAAAGAAAAAATATTCATTAGTGTGAACATGTCAGTGATTCAGGAAGGTGGTGACATGGACTCTGTTATTTCATCGGTTACTAGTGCAAATCACTGAAACGGTGAAGTAGCCAGACATATCCATTTAATTTTTCTTTCGAGGGACTACTTGTTGGAGTAGCAGGTGAAGCTGTTGTTGAGGTGGCAGGTAAAGCTATTGCTGGGGCGACAGGTGAAACTATTGTTGTAGTGGAGAGTAAAGCTATTGTTGGGGTGGCAGGTGAAGCTATTGTTGGAGTGGCAGGTGAAGCTATTGTTGGAGTGGCAGGTGAAGCTATTGTTGGAGTGGCAGGTGAAGCTATTATTGGGGTGGCAAGTGAAGCTATTGTTGGAATGGTAGGTGAAGGTATTGTTAGGATGGCAGGTGAAGCTCTTGTTAGGGTAGTGAGTGAGCCTTATGTTAAAGTAGCAGGTAAAGCTATTGTCAAGGTAACAGGTAAAGCTAACTTTAGGGTAACAGGTAAAGCTATTGTTAGGGTATTAGGGCGGGAGGTGGTGGGAGGACCCTGGGCAGGGAGGCGGGCGACACAGGTGCTCCATTGTAACGTCTACCCAGCTAATCAGCCGTACCTCTCCTCCCCTCCTCTTGCTTCGTAACGACCCATTGTGCACCGCCAAAGATCGGTAATTAAGGCAGTTTTAATCACGGAAAATGATGATAATTAGAGCGGGACAAAGAAGTTGTCGGACTGACTGACGACAAAGGGAAGTGGTATGTGAAGTTTGTAAGACAGACTCAGTCTAAAGGGAGTCTGGAGGACCATCGCAAGTGCAGAGGGAGACGCTCTCCGTCTCGCACGCTCAGACTGTCGTAAAGTCTCGTAAAACATCAACTTGAAAATACATCCCGATCGCAAGCGGAGGAGGCTCCTGTATTTTGAGGGAGCCCTTCCGCATTACGTGCAATATATGCATTGTTTTCTGTGAAGAGACATCGTTAAAATGCTGGATTACAACGCGTTCTTTATTCACTGTAATTAATGTACGATATTCGTAAAGACGCTAAACGCCTCCAATTAACCTCACAAGCGGCCGCCTCTGTAGCCACTTCAGGGTATGGGACTTTCCTGGGGAAAAAGAATGAGTTTTTACGCTGAAAATATACTGAAAAATGAATCGCATATTATTTAGATTATTATGGACGTTTCGCGGACATATATCACTAATGAATCTGAGGTACTGTGTTGGACTTTGACTCTCTCCTCACCCTAGGCAAACTATCTAGACGGCCTTGGCAGACTTACTGAGGAGTCTTAGACTCCAGCAAGCCAAGAAAATTGTTCAACAACCTTGGTAGACTCTCTTAACACAGCCCTGGCAGATTTCCCCTATGACTCAGAGAGAATTCCAGTTTCCAAGAGCGGTACCTAACACCCCGGAAAACTTAACAACTTACGTAGACTCCTTATGACCCAAAGAAACTCTCTTGACGTCTCTGGGAGACTTACCATCTCTGGAAGAGTCTTAACAACTGAGACATTCTGGTAGCAGTCTGAGCAGGCTCTTCACAACTACTGCAGACTCACAACAATCCTAGCCTACTCACAGTGAACTTGAGAGACTCCCCATAACCCTTCGAGACTAACAACAATAACAACAACCCCAGCAGACCGTCAAGAAACTTGACAGTGTCTGTGGAACCAATAACTTTGGTTCATAATTTCTTCCATTGACTCAAAAAGACTATCAGTTGCCCCAGTACGCTACCAACGGACCCACAACCCGACACACACCGACGACTCTAGTCACGCTGTCCCGACAGTAACTGTTGTAGCCTTCCGGCCAAACAGTCCCTCCCCCCCGCTCTCTCTCTCTCTCTCTCTCTCTCTCTCTCTCTCTCTCCCCCAGGAGGGCCCTCCACAACCCTTCGTGACTCTCCGAGCAGACTTAGAACTTTGGCAAATTCCGCATCGCCAGTGACGGCCGAGCGCCCGGCGATAAACAACCTCCCGGGTCATTGTGCAGAATTTACCGCCTTCACCATATCGTTAACCACCCATTAGCCATTGGGGGAAAAAATCTCAAGTCGGTCACAAATGACAGTATTCATTACGTTAACAGCATCGCCCGCTGGCACGAGAAGGGAACCGTAAAAATGCGTTTGTCATCTCCGGTTCCCGTAAATGCGTTCAAACGCTGCCATTAAAAGGCCGACTCACCTCGTACACCTACAGATCCAGGGACATTAGCATTAGTATGTGAGAACTGCGACAAAAAAGAATATACGTAATCGCATTGAGATCATATTTTGTGTCGGAGGTAAATTGTCGTTGCGAGGTGCATGGGCACGGCGTTGTAAGGGCCTTATATACGATACAATAAAAGCGGTTAATTACCGGCGTACCGCAAGGCCAGGCTCCACACACACACACGTTTGGAGGATGTGATGTACGAGATGTGTTGATGATGTGGTGAGAATGTTGGTCTAGTTAATGTTTATCTTCTGTATATTTATGGCTATGTAATGTGATATGTGTCATATATATATATATATATATATATATATATATATATATATATATATATATGATCACACATTTCTTCTTTATACTTCATTCGATCACTCCCATCCTTTAGCTGTCCAAACCGTGCAGTGTGGAATTCGCTCTGAGAGAATGCCATGCTTATATTTTGTTTCTTCTCTGAAAGATTACACGTTTAAGATAGCTTTATGAAGAGGTCGTAAGATTTACGATGCTGATGTTTGTTTTCGGGAGAATTCGATACGACTAAAGATGTTGAGAGCAGCTTCCAACGACGCCCTGAGGGACAGAGCGTAAGGTCTTGGATGAAGTGGGGAATTGTGATCATCGTCAGGTTCCGTGTGTACAAGACGTTGATACATTTGATCACGAAATGAAGGCAGCGCCTGATCAATGAAGGCAATACCTGACAACAACGGGCATCATTAATGCACACTACGGCACCCGTATTGCACGGCAGGAGTGCAACATTCGGAAGGGATAGGGATGGTGGGGGAGGGAGGAAAGGTACATCATAAACATCAGTGATATAGCAGAACTTTTAAGTCAGCGATGTATAGAGTGGGGGAAAAAAAACTTTATTTTTGTGGCTTATAACCTTTGACCCACCGCCCACGGTCGTCCCCGCCTGAACGCTGGGGAACAACGCCCAGACACAGTTGGCGGGACAATGATGAATATTCCTTTATGATTCCCTTTGTTTACAGGATTCCTCTTTTTTTTTTGCCGTGCATTATTTTTTTTTTCCACGCGGTGTGAAGTATTGGGATATTAGAATCGGATGTTGTAAAATAAGCCAGACTGTAGTAGAACAGTGAGTCTGGTGTTTGTACGGTGACCCGAAGACAATGACGGTAAAATGCGATTCGCGTTTAGTTATCAAGGCTCAGTATTTGCTCAGTTTTGAAAATGATTTGGCTGTGGATCGTAAAAATACGCGTTTTGATATTATATTTGCTTTATTCTTTGGTGCGATATAAAATTTATCTCTGATCATATAATGCGAAAGCGGACGGTTTGGTCTCAATAAGGGTTGAATACTGTATTGCATCCGGCAAGGAAGGGGGCGTGAAGGTGTGTCTGTGGCCAGAACATTGAGGAATATTCAGAGTCCTTGTTACTCCAGTATCCCGACGTTGTTTTTATATGCAGATTTATCGCCAGTACTGTTAGTGGTGTAAGGACTGGGAGACAGCAGGAGGCGGGGAGAATGAACATAAACGGACCGGAATGGTTGAAGGAGGTGGACATTCTTCCCCTCACCTCTGGTGGTTTTAAGACGTGCGATGTACAGTACGTCAGCAGGTCAAGAGAGAGTGAGGGTTCTCTTAGTTGAGTTTCCTCATGTGACAGAAGCCTTGCCTTTATACCTCTTAGTTTCAGAAATGTTTAAACCTTGAGCACAACGGTGCTATCCCTGAGCACTACGGTACTGTCCGTGAGCACACGGTACAATGCATGAGCACAACGGTACAATCCCTGAGTAAGAGGGTACGATGTTGGCAAGGACAGGGTAACACTGCTGCTCCTCACGCCTGTGGTACTGAGGCCTTTAAAGTGAAGCCGTTTTGTGATGGACCATTCTAACAGTCGTGGGAAGTGTTACAGAAAGATTGAAACATGGGAAGCTTTGATACATTTTTCTCCCTTCCTAGTACGTTGACCAAATGGACCCAAACAGATCGACCGGCATTGATAAATTTGCCCCAGATTCTTAAAGGAGTTCAGACGGACGTTGATATTTTCCATAAAGATAATTAACGAATCGTTAATCTGTTTATGAGAAAGGAAACAGAATGTGTCTTGAATTACTGCCCAATTAGTCTCACGTCAGTTCTAGGTAAAAAGACCGGAAAAGATAATGGGACGGTATTGTGATATTTCAAAATAACGAAATACTATCACAACCAGCATGGCTTCCGGTCCGAAAGATCTTGTCTTGCAAATTTCCTAGAATTTTATAATGTTATATATGGCAACTGGGAGTGTAACGTACACTCAGATGTAATACACGCAGAATTTTAAAAGGCATTTGATAAAGTACTTCACAAGAGACAGCCATGAAGTATACTGTCACATGGAATAGAGGGCGACCTATGTGCATGGATTAGTGACTGGCTCACCAACAAAGACCAATGTGTTGTTTCATGTGGCTTCAGGAGCCCGTGAACTCTCAGGCAACAAAAAACAAAAAATCTGATCGCTAGAGTACTAGAAATATCAGGAAAAAAAAGAACAAGTACAAAGGCGGACGACAGAACCGAATCCATGTCTGAGAAATTTGGAGTCTGAAGAGAGACTAAGAAGGTTACTATATCTTTTCTCTTAAGAATTTAGACCGAGCGGTGACTTAACTTTCAGTACATACTATACTGTAAATCACAAATATCTATTTGAAATACAAGAGAATACATTGACTTGGACATATGGAATAAAACTTACAGGTTTTTTCATATATGCTCACCATTTCCCGCGTGAGCGAGGTAGCCTCAATGACAGATGACTGAGCCTTAGTGGGAAAAATCCTCACTTGGCCCCTTCTCTTTTCCATAGTTTGGAAAGTGATCCCAGCCACCCGCTCCCGCCACTCTTAGTCGCCTTCTCGACACGCAGGGCATACATGGGCAGTATTCTTTCTTCCCTCTCCCCTGGGAAACTTACAGCTAAAAGACGTAATAGTTACATGGGAGAATTTCATCTTTGCAATTAGATGTGTGGAACACTGGAATAAGTTAAGGTTTTAAATACAAAGACTATAAATATCTTCAGTAACCGGGTAAACAAATTTTTCATCATTCAGGTATATATATATATATATATATATATATATATATATTTATATATATATGCAAAAAATCATTACAACCAAGTGAATTCATAAATGCAAAAAACACCACTAGCAAAAGGAAACGCGAGAATCCTGAGCGCTTTCGTGTATTGCTATATCTTCAAATGAGTGGTTAGAGAGAAAATAGATTCAGTCAGTACAGTTTCTTGGCCAGGGAGTTGAGCGCTGTGTGTCGTTCAGTAATTTCATGTATATAAGTCGCTCGAGGATTTCTGTGTAAAGGATTAATCAGAGGTGATATTTACCTCGTCATAGTCAGGTATCCGTTGGTATCAGTTTGTAAAAGTTACGGTCGAACGGAATAATGTAACATCTGATATGAGAGTGGTGTTGTAAAAGGTAGTGTTTTGATTCCTGTAAACTACCTTCCTTGATCCTCCTCTAGTGAAGTTAGTTAGGTGTTTCATTTTATTATGTTACCGATCTCCTGGTGTTAGTGGTAATAGTGTAATGAGGATTATGGATTTTTTTTCCATGCCTGTTCATTTCCTGCGTTTGCCAGGCAGCGGATTATAAGTAACTGTGAGCTCTGCTGGACCATGTACGAGTCTCGGACGGGGCTGCCGTCTCACAGCCTTATATTTATGGAAGGCCGAGCAGTATTTAAGAGATTTGATAAGCTGTGGTTTATGCACTGGCAAAAGGTTACCCCGTCACACCCAGGGGTCGAACCTTCGTGCTGAAGAAGTTAAGAATACTATATAACGTTCAGCTTGACAATGTTTTGAGTAGTGCCATCCGTCTAGTGCCATCTGTCTGAATGAGACCACAAGATCTGAAGACCATCTTGGTTAGGCAGGTTATTTAGGTTGAGGAACTTCTTTAATGACATTGATTATATTTGTGTCCTGTATGACACTCTTGTCCTGTAATATTTTCACCGATTAGAATTCATTGTACATATGGGTGGCGTTGGTTCTGGATATGTATGTGGGTATTTTAACGAACACAATACTTGATTGATTGAGTGAACCGTTTTTTTTTCGTCTGGCTTGTTTTTAGCAATGAATATAACGTTATGATGAAAGAATATATGGTTTCTGAATGCCCATCGTTTGTACATAGAAAAACATGCCCATATTGTTCTAGTTTCAGTGTGTGGAGCACCGTACGTAGGTCGGGTGATGGCTTGACTCTCTCCCGGTCACAGGGTGATCATCATGTTCACCCCGACGTTCACATTACTGAATCATTATGGCAGCCTCAATACTGGAATCCGTAACACAGACAAAGGATTAAGATGTTCCCTGTGGTAGCTGGGAGGTCCAGCAAGAGAGACCCGGCATGGGAGACCTCGAGATGGGAGATCCATCACGGACGACCAGGCACGGAGACGCAGGACGAGAGTAGCGAAGGACTGTGTTGAGGGTCGTCTGGTCGGACTAAACCTTGGCAGCGTGGGTGGCACCTGTGGCAGCCGTGTAGGTTGCCGATGCAGACTACACAGTACTCCATCCTCAGTCTTTCTACCTGCCGTCTTTCCTCCTCCCACTCTCCACATCCTCCCTAGATACACCTACCCACTCCTTTCCCTTCCTCTCCCGCTCTCACAAATGCCACTGTCTCCCTCCTACCCCCGTGCGCGCGCACACACACACACACACACACACACACACACACACACATTGTGGGGTAGGAGGGAGTATTATCGGCTTCTCAGAGCTGTGACAAACATGCTTATAAAAGGCCCCATTCAGGCCCTATAATTACCTTTGTAAGTGATTACACTGGCGAAGACTTACAAGAGTGATAAGCCGATAATTACCTTAAACAGACCTGTGTGTTGTCAAAGGAGCAGCACAATGGTGTTTTGTTGAGAGATTCTGGCACGAGAAGCAGGAGAGAGAAAGAGGAAGGAGGGAGAATAACTGATTGAACTTGGTACGTACGGGAAGGGCGTGGGCTATTGGACGGAGGTAGCAGGGAGGAACTTAGTGAACGGTTGGTGAAACAGAAAGGAATGAGGAACTAGGATGGTGCAGGATGATCAGAGATGTGGGGAGTGGAATGAGAAATACGGAATGAACCACGGATGTTGAGGGAGAGAATACGGAGGGGAGATTATCGCGTCATTTGGGACGTGGGAAGAGAATGAGAAAGAAATGAATAGAATGGGGAGGAAGGAGGAAGATGACCTAATGTGGTTTCGCCTCTCTCTGCTTTGTAAACGTGTGTGGCTCCTTCGGGAGGAGAAGTGGGCCAGAGGGTCGTTCAACTCTTAGGAGTGTGGACACCTGAAGAGGTGTACCCTGTGTTGTGTGCTGGAGCTCGGTCTCTGTGCGTGTACAGTCGCGGATCAGTGTCCCAGATACCTCTTTGTCAAAGAAGCACCGAGCCCCGTGTCTGGTTATGCATGGACGGAAGGCGCGACACAGTACACCTCAACTAGACCCGTACCAGGAGTTCGAGCGTGTCCCGGGCCCTTTGTCCGCGACTATATCTGAGGCAGGTCCTTGCCGTTTGCGTCAGTCCTGCCTTTATGTTGCCTCACGATATCCAAGGAATGTAGAATAGATAAGTCAGAAAATCTGTTCATGTTTGCCGGGGCGTTGTCGTCGGTCCTGGGCCGCAAAACAAAAGCTTTAAACGGCGTCTCTCGGCACCTGACTCACCTCGAGTCGGTGCAAGTGGGACGGCAACTGTGAGCATAATAGATTGTCCAACTGAGTGAATATTGTGTGTAGGAGCTGCGGTGAGTAACGTTAGCTCTAGAGTGCCACATTAAGTGGCAGAGAGAAGGTCCTCTCACACAAAGATGTCAGTTTGATATGACTTAACGTAGTTCACTGTAAGAGCTGATGTGTATGTAAGTATTACCGTTTTAGTTGTCGAAGCTTCGTCTAATTCGCATTAAGGTGATTGCACATGATCAGTTTATAGATAAAGCTTGTGGATGTATCATGCAGAGATTCCCGTATAAAGGCCATTGATCTTCCTTCCACATAGGAACCATTCATGTGATATTGATTTTCAGCGAAGGGAATGACCAGGAGAGCAAATACTATTCTGAACCTATTCACAGTAAAATTAAAAAAAAAATCTCCTTTTGTGTAGCTTTTGAAGAGGGAAGGAGCAACTGTTGTCCCACTTCTGAAGCTTTGTGTATTAAGACAGTTGTGGGAGGTAGGTGGCCCGCTGTACTTTCAAATCCACTCCATCATCTCTCGTTCGATGTATGTCTCGTTTCGTCACAACTGCTTCTTAAGATTCAGATTTAGACACGACTTTCCAATGGGGCCGACGCATGCTATTTAAATTTAAGGCCTCAGAAGCCCAGTTTCTGCCTGTATTTTCTTTTATATCATCTCACAATTTTCCTGTCTCTTTTGATGAATCTGTATTTCCACCGCTCAATACAGTGAACATACTTGGCATCATCGTAACATTAAATCTGTCTTGGACAACTCACATTACATACATAGCTCACTCTGCCCCTAGGAAGTGGAATTCCTATCCAGATGCCGAATATCATTTTTCTCTGAACAGTTGCTCCAGTTTTGCAAAGGATTGATTCGCTGCTCTCGCACCTGGGAAAATTCTAGTTGTTCGTACTTACTTGACAGAGTCAAGTCAAAAACAGTCCAATTTGTCATCTCTCCCAATCTGACCTCAAGACTTTACCTACTTCCTGTACTCCAAAGACTTGGTTCTCTTTCTCTCTTCTGTGGGTATTATTCCGATTTCTTTTCTCCGAAAACTGGCTGCTTGTTCGCCCCCACTCGGCAAGTTACTGATGTGTGATAGTTTGGAAACTGAAGGGTGGGTCGTTGTGATCTCCGTTTCTATCCGTGCACGGCTAAGCTTTGGAAGCCTTCACTTCCTACGTCACTCAGAGCAGCTGCAACTTACCCTTTCCACTCCCTCTTTCTTTCCTGACTTCTGTATAGGTTTAACCCTTTTGCAGTGTCATTTCCCTGGCCTCGATGCCTCGCTGAACACTTCTGTCCATGACCGTAGCGTGAGACACACTCGGTGTTAGCGTGTTTTGCTATGTATGTCCGGGTACAGCAGATGTATAGCATGATGCTCTCTACATGATCCTACAACAGGTATAAAGGGTGTAATATATGCGAAAACGTTAACTACAATAAGAGAAAATCTGGACCAAGATTTTCTGTTGATAGACACGCCACTTAAGATCAACAGGTGACGACGCCACGGACCCCCAGTAGTTTCTGTTAACAGACACACCTCATACGATCAACAGATGACGGCGGCGCCAGAGTAACCCCTGTTACCTGGTTACTATACGCCCCCTATGACACCGGTATCACCACTCCACTGCTAGTAACGTAACCATATCCTGCACCACCGCTACCACCGCCACTACATCACCACCACTATCATCACCACCACTTTTCTCACCCAGTGCCGTCAGTGTCATCACCACAGCCTCACCAACACTAACTACACCACGACGGGCAGTGACTTCCCCTCACTAGCAGCACCAGGACAGCTTGTCTCCCTATCACCAGCAGCAGCAGCAGCAGCACGATCACCCCCAACATGCCTCCCCCTCCCCACGGTCAAGTGTGGTGTTGAGAGCCCTCCTGTGGCCCCTCATAAATGGCAAGTGCTGGTGCAGTGGCAATTAAAACGCGTATAACCACCAAAAATAACTTTATGTCGAAGCCGTAAACCCGCCGTATCCATCGCCCAGCTCGCTCCAGTGTTACCATCCACCAGATGCCTCAACGCTACAAATACCATTCTAATCATTTAACTTTCTGGCCCACGAGTGCCCTTGTTTTTTCTAGATTATAGTCTGCTAAAGCAAATGAAAATAAAAAGAATTTAAAGAAACAGAGAATAGAGCTTCTAGGATTTCATGGTGGCTGAGATTATATAATCATCTTTGGCGGCAGGAGTAGCGGGGGTTCTGGCCACACTGCAGAGTGACCAGCGGGCGAGGGTGGAACGGTAGGCCATGGTCGTTATGACGGGGTCGGCTCGTTATGACGGGGGCCAGCTCGTTATTACCTCACCAACTCATCAACGGCCAACGTGACGGAAAAATCTATCCCAGCCTGGGAGGAGGAGGGCTGATTACGGAGCCCACGGATGAACAGTTCGGCGCTGGGGACAGACACCGCGCCGCCTAACCTAACCGTATCGCTGAAAGATTTGGTTCATGGTTAAAGAGGTTAAGCAATTGACGAACGGCAGCTGGAGAGGAAAAAAGATAATATTTACCGCATTAATTATATATACCCGAACCATTACAGTGTTTCAGTGGAACATGGTGCCGGTTTCAAAGGGCCTCTCCCACTGTAGCCTATGTTATACTGCTACGTGACTCTCGTGAATCGTTTCACTTTAACCGACGGGATCGTCTGGAGACAAAGTAGGCCTGAGCTTGGTTAATAATGCCTGGCGGATCTTTTGACATCAAGGACGGTGAAGATTTACACATTGCATTGCAACAAGTTGGCGCATTTTCTGGAAGCAGTGAGTCGGTTGGAAATAGCTCCGATTCAAACGTTTCGGACTTGTTGTTTGCTTATTAGTAATTTGAGGCCAGAAAGTGTTACCGTCAGGCATGGCTCCAAATTATATATTGTGACGAGAATTAGAAGCGGTTATTAGTGCTGTCACTGGAGTAGAAAATGGGTTACTAGGGAGGGAGAACCAGGGTGTGCCACAGTGGTTGATGGTGGGCCCTGAGGGTCCTGGGATGGTTGGTAATCACCTATTTAACCCTGGTACGCGGGGATGGTGTTCAACCGTCGTGGCAACCTTCTCTCTAGCTTTATCAGGCAACTCTACACTTTTGTATGGTGTCAGCATTCAGTTTCGTTTAGTTTATTCCACTGATTCACTGTTATACTATAAGATTACTTCTGTTGATATCTATTTTTCTTTTACACTTCTCGCATATTTTCATGTTATGGCCTTTAAATGCCACATCTTTACATCTTTCGAAGGACTGTTCGCAGTTCACATCATCAAATTAGCTTAAAAATTCAGATGTGATCAGGTCAGTCCCTACTCTTCTCCTTTATATGATAAACGAATTTATGGCCTCTAACCTCTTTCTGTAAATCAGCTCATTTCCTTGTCACTCCTTTTATATTGGTCAGAGAGACAAAGCTTTAAAATCTAGACTAATTCAACACAAACAATGCGTCAGGACTATCCAAACCTCTTGTGCTTTATATGTACACCTTAACGAAAATTCCCATCACTGTGACTGGCAGGGAACGGCTACAATAGTAAGATTTGGTGTCTTCGTAAAAAAGAAATTTATATGAGTCTGCAGTGACTGGATTAACGGAAAGTATAAATATGAATATGTCTAAAGGTATATTTACTTTGGCTGACGTAGTATTTGATATTTTCCAGACATAAATGTAAACATCAAGGCCTTACCCCGCCTCACCCAACCTAACCTTACCTCATCTCGCCTGACCCTTCCTCATCTCAACCTACCAAACTATTCCCACTCCTGGCCTCAGTATTCTCCAGGATGTGACACTGTACGCTCCTCTCTCTGTCTACACGTTAGTGCAGATTCTGTGAGTATATATATAATATTGCTCTTCTGAAGATGTGTTGAAATACACGAAAGCGCTTTAGGATAATTCTGCCTGTTTTTCCTTCGTGGTTTACAATTCATTATATATATATATATATATATATATATATATATATATATATATATATATATATATATATATATATATGGGATTGGACAATGTTCTTGTGTATATTTGATGTACAAATTTGTGATCACAGTTTTACCTGTTATATAAGTCTGTTACTGTCTTTTCTTTTGACATAGCTACAAATAATGATAATTGTTAGGATTCAATTTCATTGTTGTCACCCTGATGTGCAGTGATTTTTGGGCCCTGGAACGAAAAGAATCTTCCCTCTTCCCTCCTCATTTGGGAGATCTTTGAAAACCGCAGTGGAACCATATATTATATACAGCATCTATTTCAAAATAGAATTATACGAGGCTTCCACATTTATTTCAAAAAAATTTGTGGTACTTTCATCATGATCATAAAATCATAAAAGTAATAACAGTTTAAGGAGAGTCGGAACTTCGCAATATCAGTGCCCTCCTCCTTAGCTATCAGCTTCTGGATTGATATGAGGAAATCAGATGTTCTTATATTCAGGGCCCCCCAACGCCATCGGGCCCCGGGTTGATTTAAGGATAATTGGATCTTCTTATTCTAAGGGCCTTCCAAACCATCGGGTCTTGGGGGACTGCTCCCCCCGCCCCCATCCCACTCCCCCTTTATTCCGCCACTGCTGGCGTGCTCGGGTCAGTAAGGTGGTTATTGTGACATCACACGAGAATGTATTGCGTGGCCAAATTGAGTTAATCCCAGCTGGATACGGCCTCTCTCTCTCTCTGGCGTTTTGGCCAAGATTCCAGCGGTCGAACTGAACCCATTTTGGACATGCTGTTGTTGTTAGCAAGACCGAATACGAATTAAAGCAGATGACGCGTTCGGTAGCATAAGACGTTGATGAGGCGCCTGCGCAGTGATTGTGGAGATTTTCTTTTATCCGTTGTGATAATACAGGTGTCGGGCTGAACTAGCAGAGGAGACAGTGTTGCCATGCTGGTGAACATGCCCCTTAACTTGTCCCCGGGGAAGTTATGTACAAACCAGATATCACAGAGGCTGCCACATCTTGTCAGGCCTGCGGCCGTGTTGTGGGCATGTTTTAATTGGTACTCCTCCTTGTCAAAGGCCAGTCTGACTGGGTCAAAGTTAACTCACACACACACACACACACACACACACACACACAGGTGGCTCTGTTTTTAATTCGAGTTTTATCGTAGTTATGAACTTTAAACTTACGTAAAGTGCAAGAAAAGGCAGAGAATAGGGTATTACTCTGGGACGACATTATCCGAACTCCTCCGTTGGGTGTGGGACATTTGAGGCGTGTAATGTGCAAAGTTCTTGGGAGACTTTTATAACTTTCTGAATGAGTTTGTAATTAATGTTGATATTAGTTGCAGAGGATCATCAACCATTGCGTGTACTACGCTTAAACCACAGAAAACATTAGTATTACTAAGGCAATGATTCGTTCGTTTTCAATAAATTCCTGTGTGGGATTGACCATGTGACTTGATCTTTGCCCGTTCCGTAAGCGGTGGCGCTGAAGATGATGCAGGGTACACAAAGTGTCCAGGAACTTAGCCACACTAACTAAATCACGTAACTGTTTATATGAACTAATTACAATAGACTAAGTTCGGTAACTTCTCAACCATCAGAGGTACAACACTGTTATGGATGAAATACCTAGTATGATTAGAATTCTCGGTTTGCTGTTGAGTCCAAACTATTATAAGAACGTAATAGTAATTTTGATGGTAACAATCTTTGTCTTCGTCTGATCACTGTTAACAGCAGGAGCAATCTCGCTTGGTTATTCATAGCTCAGCCTTAGTCAGGCAACAACATCAAGCTGTCCACTGATCCCGGTTGTAGAACCATATATATATATATATATATATATATATATCCCTGGGGATAGGGGAGAAAGAATACTTCCCACGTATTCCCTGCGTGTCTTAAAAGGCGACTAAAAAGGGAGGGAGCAGGGGGCTGGAAATCCTCCCCTCCAGTTTCTGCTTTTCTAAAAAAGGAACTGAGAAGGGGCCAAGTGAGGATTTTCCCTCTAAGGCTTAGTCCTCTGTCCTTAACGCTACCTCACAAATGCGGGAAAAAGGCGAATATGTATGGAAAAAGAAAAAAAATATATATATATATTTAGTATATTATGTATTATACTTGATCGCTGTTTCCCGCATCAGCGAGATAGTACCAGGAAACAGACGAAGAAAGACCCATCCACTCATATACACAAATATATACATACATGCACATATATGTACAATACATACATATACATACCAACATATACATATATACACATACACATACATACACACACATAAACACATGTACACATATTCATACTTGCTTGCCTCCATCCATTCCTGATGCCACCCCACCAAACAGGAAATATCATCACCATCCCCTGCATCAGCGAGGTTGTGCTAGGAAGCAGATGAAAAAGGCCATATTCACTCAGACTCAATCTTTAGCTGTCATGTGCAATGCACCGAAACCACAGCTCTCTATCAACATCCAGGCCCCATAGACATTTCTATGGTTTACCCCAGACATTTCATATGCTCTGGTTCAGTCCATTGACAACATGTCAACCCCAATTTACCACATCCTTCCATTTCACTCAATTCCATGCAAGCCTTTCACCTTCCTGCATGTCCAGGCCCCGACCACTCAAAATCCCTTTCACTCCATCCCTCCACCTCCGATTTGGTCTCCTGCTTCTCCTTGTTCCCTCCACCTCTGACACATATATCCTCTTTGTCAACCTCTCGTAACTCATTCGTTCCATATGTCCAAACCATTTCAACATGCTCTCTTCTGCTCTCTCAACCACACTCTATTCATTACCACAAATCTCTCTTACCCTTACATTACTTACTTGATCAAACCATCTCACACCACATTTTGTCCTTCAGTATTTCATTTCCAACACATCCACCCTCCTTCGTACAACTCTATCTATAGCCCATGCCTCGCAAACATATAATGCTGTTGGAACTACAATTCCTTCAAACATACCCATTTTTATCTCCAAGATAAAGTTTTCTCTTTCCACACATTCTTCATCGCTCCTAGAACCTTCGCACCCTCCCCCTCCCTATGACTCTCTTCTGCTTTCATGCTTCCATTCACTGCCAAGTTCACTCCAAGATGTCAAAAACACTTCACTTCCTCCAATTTTTCTGCATTCAAACTCACATCCCAACTAACTTGTCCCTCAACCATGCTGAACCTAATAACCTTGCTCTTATATTTTCTCACAGCTTTCTCCTTTCACATACTTTTCCAAACTCAGTCACCAAATTCTGCAGTTTCTCACTCGAATTAGCCACCAGTGCTGCAACATCGGGGATCAACAATTGACTCACTTCCCATTCCCTCTCATCCCCAACAGATTGCATATTTGCCCCTATCTCCAAAATTCTTGCATTTACCTCCCTAACCACCCTATCCATAAACAAATTAAACAACCATGGGGACATCACATATGCCTACCGCAAACCGAACTTCACTGGGAAGCAACCACTCTCCTCTTTTCCTGCTCGTACACATGCCTTACACCTTGATAAAGACATCTCACTGCTTCCAGCAGCTTACCTCCCACACCATATATTCTTAAGACCTTCTACACAGCATCTCTATCAATAATATCATATGCCTTCTCCAGATCCATAAATGCTACATAAAAATCCATCTGTTTTTCTAAGTATTTCTCACATACTTTCTTCGAAGCAAACACCTGATCCACACATCCTCTACCACTTCTAAAACCACACTGCTCCTCCCCAATCTGATGCTCTGTACAT
>JAYMFT010320629.1:47312-59890 GCA_038088735.1 Panulirus argus | reverse complement strand
GCACAAGTTGCTAGCCGGCAACTGCTGGAAAGAAACACCAGCAAGAAGGATATGAAGGCTTTGGCTACTTTCAAGTAATATATTGCTTTACATTACTGTATATATAAAGCTTGAAACAGTAAGATGCTCGTAAATGCCAATTATGTTGAGAATCCTCAAAATATAGGAATTTCGAATTCATTTTGATGTAGGTAGGAGGAATTCAAAATTGTGTTTTATGCCAGAAGTTCGTTTTGTACGTCAAAAGGCAACAATAAATTGTTACCAAAAATGACAGATTTTTATTTTTCCTTTGTAACCCCCAAAATTGACACACCCTAGTGCTACAACAGCAGGGCCTTAGTTCGTCTGGCGCTGCAGCAACAGGGTTTCTTGTTCGTGTGGTGCTACAGCAGCAGTGCTTTACTTCGTCTGATGCTACAGCAGCAGGTCTTTAGTTCGTCTGGTGCTACAGCAACAGGGCTTTAGTTCGTCTGGTGCTACAGCAGCAGGGCTTTAGTACGTCTTGTACTACAGCAGCAGGGCTTTACTTCGTCTAGTGCTACAGCAGTTGTGCTTTAGTTCGTCTGGTTCTGCAGCAGCGGGGCTTTAGTTTGTCTGGCGCTGAAGAAGCAGTGCTTTAGTTCGTTTGGCGCTACAGCAGCAGGGTTTATTTCTTCTGGTGCTACAGCAGCAGGCCTTTAGTTCATTTAATGCTACATCAGAAGGGCTTTAGTTCGTCTGGTCCTACGTCGGCAGGGCTTAAGTTAATCTGATTCTACAGCGGCAGGGATTTAGTTCGTCTAGTGCTAAAGAAGCAGGGCTTAAGTTCGTCTGGTTCTGCAACAGCAGGGTTTTAGTTCGTCTATTTAAGCAGCAGCAGGGCTTTAGTTCTTCTGGTCCTACAGTGGCAGGGTTTTAGTTCGTCTATTTAAGCAGCAGCAGGGCTTTAGTTCTTCTGGTCCTACAGTGGCAGGGCTTTACTTCGTCTAGCACTAAAGCAGCAGGTCTTCAATTCGTCTGGTGCTACAGCAGCAATGCTTTAGTTTGTCTGGTGCTACAGCAGCAATGCTTTAATTTGTCTGGTGCTACAGCAGCAGGGGCTTAGTTCGTCTGGTACTAAAGCAGTAGGGCTTTAGTTCGTCTGGTGCTAAAATAGCAGGGTTTTACTTCGTCCGGTGCTACAGCAGCAGGGCTTTAGTTCATCTGGTGCTATAGCAGCGGGTATTAGTTCGTCTGGTAGTAAAGCAGCAATACTCTAATTTGTTTGGAGCTATAGCAGAAGGGTTTTAGATCGTCTGATGCTACAGCAGCAGCGCTTTAGTTCCTCTGGTTCTACAGCAGCAGGGCTTTAGTTCGTCAAGAGTTAAAGCTACAGGGCTTTAGTTCGTCTGGTGCTAGAGTAATAGGGCTATAGTTCCTCTAGTTCTGCAACAGCTATTTTTAGTTCCTCTGTTTCTACAGCAGAAAGGCTTTAGATTGTCTGGTGCTACAGCAGCAGGTCTTTAGTTTGTGTGGCGCTACAGATACAGGCCTTTAGTTCATCTGGTGCTACATCGACAGTGCTTTAGATCGTCTGGTCCTACAGCAGCAGGGCATTAGGTCATCTAGTGCTAAAGCAACAAGGCTTTAGTTCGCCTGATACTACAGCAAAAGGGCTTTGATTTGTCTGTTGCTACGGCAGTCGGGCTTAAGTTCGTCTGGTGCCAAAGCAGCAGGATTTTAGTTCTTCTGGTGCTAAAACAGCAGTGCTTTAGTTCGTCTATCGGTAGAGGAGGGCTTGATTTCGTCTGGTGCTACATCAGCAATGCTTTAGTTGGTTTAGTCCTACAGCAAAAGGGGTTCACTTCGTCTGCTGCTACAGCAGCACAACTTCAGTTCGTCTGTTGCTATAGCAGCAGGGTTTTAGTTCGTCTGGTGCTACAACAATAATGCTTTAGTTAGTGTGGTGCTACACAGCAGGGCTTTAGTTCGTCTGGTGCTTCAAAAGCAATGCTTATGTCGTCTGGTGCTATATCAGCAGTGCTTTAGTTCTTCTCGTGCAACAGCAGCAGATCTTTAGTTCCTCTGGTGCTAAAGCAGCAGGGCTTTATTCATCTGGTGCTACAGCAACAGGGCTTTAGTTCGTTTGGTGCTGTAACAGTAGAGGTTTAGTTCGTCTGGTGCTAGAGCACCAGGGGCTTATTTAATCTGTTGTAATAGCACCAGGGCTTTAGTTCTCGTCCTACAGCAGCAGGGCTTTACTTCGTCTATTACTAAAGCAGCTAGTCTTTAGTTTGCCTGATGCTACAGGAGCAATGCTTTAGTTCCTCTGGTCCAACAGCAGCAAAGCTTTAGTTCGTCTAGTGTTGAAGCTACAAGGCTTTAGCTCGTCTGGTGCTAGAGCAGTAGGACTTTAATTCGTCTGGTTCTGCAACAGCAAGGTTTTAGTTCGTCTGGTCCTACAGCAACAGGGATTTAGATCGTCTGGTGCTAAAGCAGCAGGTCTTTAGTTCGTCTGGTGCTACAGAAGCAGGGCTTTAGTTCGTCTGGTGTTACAGCAGCAGGGCTTTAGTTCGTCTGGTGCTACAGCAGCAGAGATTTAGTTCGTATGGTGCTAAAACAGCAGGGCTTTAGTTCGTTTTGTGCTAATAGAGCACGGCTTTACTTAGTCCGGTGCTAAATTAGCAGGGCTTTAGTTCGTCTGGAGCTACATCAGAAGGGTTTTAGATCATCTAGTGTTAAAGCTACTGGGTTTTAGTTCGTCTAGTGCTAGAGCAGTAGGGGTTTAGTTCGTTTGATGCTACAGCTACAGGCCTTTAGTTCGTCTAATGCTACATCAGCAACGCTTTAGATCGTCTGGTCCTACAGCAGCAGGGCATTAGGTAATCCAGTGTTAAAGCATCATGGCTTTAGTTCACCTGATAGGGCAGTAAAAGGGCTCTACTTTGTCTGCTGCTACAGTATCAGGGCTTCAGTTCGACCGGTGCCAAAGCGGTAGGGTTTTAGTTCTGGCGCTAAAGCAGCAGTGCTTTAGTTTGTCTATATTGGTAGAGAAGGAGGGCTTTATTTCGTCTGGTGCTACATCAGCAATGCTTTAGTTCGTCTGGTCCTAGAGCAGCAGGGCATTAGGTCATCTAGTGCTAAAGCAGCACGGCTTTAGTTTGCCTGATACTACAGCAAAGGGCTCTTCTTCGTCTGTTGCTACAGTAGCAGGGCTTTGTTCGTCTGGTGCCAAAGCAGCAGGGTTTTAGTTCGTCTGGTGCTACAACAATAATGCTTTAGTTATTGTGGTGCTACAACGGCAGGGCTTTATTCGTCTGGTGCTACAGCAACCGGGCTTTAGTTCGTCTGGTGTTACTGCAGCAGGGCTTTTGTTCGCCTTGTGCTACAGCAGGAATGCTTCATATCGTCTGGTGCTATATCAGCAGCGCTTTAGTTCTTCTCGTGCAACAGCAGCAGTTCTTTAGACCCTCTGGTGTTAAAGCAGCAGGGCTGTAATTCGTCTGGTACTAGAGCAGCTGGGTATTGCTTCGTCTGTTGCTGTAGCAGTAGAGTTTTAGTTCCTCTGGTGCTACAGCACCAGGGACT
Source organism: Panulirus argus (assembly GCA_038088735.1). Taxonomy (NCBI): domain Eukaryota; kingdom Metazoa; phylum Arthropoda; class Malacostraca; order Decapoda; family Palinuridae; genus Panulirus; species Panulirus argus. Next base: position 56,341 of record JAYMFT010320629.1, on the reverse strand, counting down.
TAATTAATCTGGTGCAATAGCAGCAGGGTTTTAGTTCTTCTGGTCCTACAGCAGCAGGGCTTTACTTCGTCTAGTACTAAAGCAGGAGGGTTTTAGTTCTTCTACTGCTACAGCAGCAATGCTTCAGTTCGTCTGATCCTACAGTAGCAAGGATATAGTTCGTCTGGTGCTAAAGCAGCAGGGCTTTAATTCGTCTGGTGCTAAAATAGCAGGGCTTTGCTTCGTCCGGTGCTACAGCAGCAGGGTTCTAGTTCATCAGGTGCTACAGCAGCAGAGCATTAGTTCGCCTGGTGCTAAAGCAGCAATGCTTTAGTTCATCTGGAGCTACAGCAGAAGGGTTTTAGATCGTCTGATGCTACAGCAGCAATGCTTTAATTCATCCGGTCCTACAGCAACAGGGCTTTAGTTCGTTTAGTGTTAAAGCTACAGGGTTTTAGTTCATCTAGTGCTAGAGCAGTAGGGCTTTAGTTCGTCTGGTTCTGCAACAGCAATGTTTTAGTTCGTCTGGTTTACAGAAGCAGGGCTTTAGATCGTCTAGTGCTAAAGCAGCAGGTCTTTAGTTCGTCTGGTGCCACAGCTACAGGCCTTAGTTCGTCTAGTGCTATATCGGCAGTGCTTTAGATCGTCTGGTCCTACAGCAGCAGGGCATTAGGTCATCTAGTGCTAAAGAAGCACGGCTTTAGTTCGACTGATACTACAGCAAAAGGGTTTTACTTTGTCTGTTGCTACAGTAGGAGGGCTTTAGTTCGTCTGGTACCAAAGCAGCAGTGTTTTAGTTCGTCTGGTGCTAAAACAGCAGGGTTTTATTCTTCTAGTGCTAGAGCAACAGGGCTTCATTCGTCTGCTGCTACTGCAGCAGGGCTTTTGATCGTCTGATGGTACAGCAGCAATGCTTCATTTCGTCTGGTGCTATATCAGCAGCGCTTTAGTTCGTCTCGTGCTACAGCAGCAGGTCTTTAGTTAGACTGGTGCTAAAGCAGCAGGGCTGTAATTCGTCTGGTACTAGAGCAGTAGGGTTTTACTTCGTCTTGTGCTGTAGCAGCAGAGTTTTAGTTAGTTTGATGCTAGAGCACCAGGGACTTAGTTAATCTGGCGTAATAGCAACAGGGCTTTAGTTCGACTGGTGCTACAGTAGCAGGGCTTTAGTTCTTCTGGTGCTACAGCAGCAGAACTTAAGTTCGTCTCGTGCTACAGCATCAGAACCTTAGGTCGTCTGGTGCTCCGGAAGCAGAGTTCGACTGGTGCTACAGCAGCATTGCTTTAGTTCGTGTGGTGCAACAGCAGCAGGAATTTAGTTCTTCTGGCACTACAGACGCAGGGGTTCAGATCGTCTTTTGCTGCAACAGCAGGGTATTAGTTCGTCTGTTGCTACAACACCAGGGCTTTATTTCTTTTGGTGCTACAGCAGCAATGCTTTAGTTCGTTTGGTTCTACAGCAGTAAGGATTAGTTCATCTGGTGCTACAGCTGCAGCGCTTTAGTTCGTCTGATGCTTCAGCAGCAGGTCTTTAGATCGTCTGGTGCTACAGCAGTAGGGCTTTAGTTTATCTGGTCCTGCGGCAGCAAGGCTTTAGGTTGTCTGTTAATACAGCAACATGGCTTTACTTCGTGTTGTGTTACAGCAGCAGGATTTAGCTCCTTTAGTTCTGCATCAAAATGACTTTACTTCCTCTGGTGCTGTAGCAGCACGGTTTTCGTTCGCCAGTGCTACAGCAATAGGGTTTTAGTTCGTCTGGTACTAAAACAACTGGGCTTTACTTCGTCTTTTGGTTCAGCAACAGGGCTTTAGTTCATTTTCTGCTACAGTAGCAATGTTTCAGTTCTTCTGGTGCTAGAGCAGCAATGCTTTAGTTCGTCTGGTGCTACAGCAGCAATCCTTTAGTTCGTGTAGTGTTACAACAGCAGTATTTTAGTTCGTCTGGTGCTTCAGTAGCATGGTTTTAGATCGTCAGTTGCTACAGCAGCAGGGTTTTAGTTCTTCTGGTGCTACAGCAGCAATGCTTTAGTTCGTCTGGTCCTACAGCAGCAGGACTTTAGGTCGTCTAGTGCTAAGGGAACAGGGCTTTACTTCGTCTGGTTCTGCAACAGTAAGGTTTAAGTTCGTCTGGTTCTACGCCAGCAGGTCTTTAATTCACCTGGCTCTGCAGCAGTAGGGCTTTAGTTAGTCTGGTGCTAAAGCAGCAGGGCTTTATTTCGTCTGGTGCTTAAACAGCACGGCTTTAGTTCATAAGGTGTTACAGCAGTAGGACTTATTATTAGTCTGGTACTAAAGCAGTAGGGCTTTACTTCGAATGGTGCAAAAGCAACAGCGATTTAGTTCGTCTGGTGCTAAAGCAATAGGTCTTTAGATCGTCTGGTGCTACAGCAGCAGGGTTTTAGTTCGTCCGATGCAACAGCAGTGATGCTTTAGTTCGTCTGGCCCTACAGCAGCAGGACTTTAGGTCATCTAGTGCCAAAGCAACAGGGATTTAGTTCGTCTGGTACAACAACAACAGGGTTTTAGTTTATCTGGCTCTACACCAGCAGGCCTTAAGCTCATATGGTTCAGCAGCAGCAGGGCTTTAGTTCGTCTGGTGCTAAAGTAGCAGGACTTCAGTACATCTGGTGCTAAAACAGCACTACTTTAGTTCGTTTGGTGCTACAGCAGCATTCCATTAGACCGTCTAGTGCTACAACAGCAATACTTTAGTTCGTCTGGTCCTACTGCAGTAGGGCTTTAGTCCGTCTGGTGTTACAGTAGCAGGACTTCAGTTCGTCGGGTGGTACATTAGAGGGCTTTAGATCGTCTGTTCCTACAGCAACAGGGTTTAGTTCGTTTGCTGCTAATGCAGCAGTGACTAAGTCCGTCTGGAGCTACAGCAGCAATGCTGTAGTTCGTGCGGTGCTACATCAGCAGATCATTATTTCGTCTCATGTTGAAATAGCAGGGCTTTAGTTCGTCTGGTGTTACAGCAGCGGGCTTTAGTTCGTCTGGTGCTACAGCAGCAGGGATTTAGTTCGTTAGGTGCTACAGCAGCAGGGCTCTAGATCGCCTGTTGCTAAAGAGCAGACCTTCAGTTCGTCTACTGCAAACAGGAGCAGGGATCTAATTCATCTGGTGCTAAAACAGCAGGGCTTTACTTCATCTATTAGTTCAGCAGCAGGTCTTTAGTTTGTCTGGTGCTGCAGCAACAGGGGTTTAGTTCTCCTGGTGCTTCTGTAGCAATGCCTTAGTTCGTCTTTTGCTGCAACAACAATGCTTTAGTTCGTGTACTGCTACAGCAGCAGGGTTTTAGTTCTGGTGCTACAGCAGTAATGCATTAGTTCGTTTAGTGCTAAACAAAAAGGGCTTTAGTTCATCTGGTTCTGCAACAGCAGGGTTTTAGTTCGTCTGGTTCTACACCAGCAGGCCTTTCATTCATCTGGTACTAAAGCATCAGGATTTTAGTTCCTCTGGTGCTAAAACAGTAGGGATTTAGCTCGTCTGGTGCTATATCAGGAATGATTTAGCTCGTCTAGTCCTACTGCAGCAGGGCTTTACTTCGTCTGATACTAATGAAGAAGGGCTTTATTCGTCTGGTGCTACAGTAGCAGAGCTTCAGTTCGTCAGGACCTAAAGCAACAGGATTTGGGTTCATTTGTTGCCAATGCAACAGTGTTTAAGTTCGCCTGGTGCTACACCAGTAATGCCTTAGTTCGTGTGGTGCTACAACAGCAGGGCATTGGTTTGTCTCAAGCTAGAACAGCAGGGCTTTAGTTCGTGTGGTTCTACAGCAGTAATATTTTAGTTCGTCTGGTCCTACAGCAGCAGGACTTTAGTTCCTCTAGTGCTAAACCAACAGGGCTTTAGTTCGCCTGGTTCTACACCATCAGGCCTTTAATTCATGTAGTTCTGCAGAGGCAGGGCTTTAGTTTGTCTGCTGCTAAAACAGCACTGCTTTAGTTCTTGCTGTACAACAGCAGCGCTCCTTTAGTTCGTCTGATGCTACATCAGCAATGTTTTAGATCGTCTGGTCCTACCGCAACAGGGCTTTACTTCGTCTGGTACTAATGAAGAAGGGCTTTACTTCGTCTGGTGTTACAGTATCAGGGCTTCAGTTCGTCGGGTGGTATATCAGAAGGACTTTAGTTTGTCTGGACCTACAGCAACAGGGTTTTAGATAATTTATTGCCAATGCAACACTGTTTAAGTTCGTCTGGTGCTACGCTATCAATGCTTTAGTTCGTGTGGTGCTACAACAACACGGCATTAGTTTGTTTCAAGCTGAAAGAGTAGATCATTATTTCGTCTGGTGCTACGGCAGAAGGCTTTAGATCGTCTGGTGCTAAAATATCATGGCTTTAGATCGTCTGTTACTAAACAGCAGACCTTTAGTTCGTCTAGTGTTACAGGAGCAGGGCTGTAGTTTATCTGGTGCTAAAACAGCAGGGATTTAGTTTGTCTAATAGGTCATCGGCAGGGCTTTAGTTCTTCTAGTTCTTCAGAAACAGGGCATTATTTCGTCTGATGTTACTACAGCAGGGTTTATATTCCTCTGGTGCTAAAGCAGCAATGCTTTGATTCGTCTGGTGCTATATGAGCAGGAATTTAGTTCGTTTGGTGCGGCAGCAAAATGACTTTACTTCGTCAAGTGCTTCAGCAGCAGCGTTTTAGTTCTTCTGGTGCTAGAGCAGCAATGCTTTAGTTCGTCTGGTAGTACAGCAGCAAGTGTTCCAACAACAGTACTTTTCTTCGTCTGGTGCTACAGCAGCAAGGCTTTAGTTCGACTGGTGCTAGAGAAGCAGCGATTTAGTTCGTCTGGCGCTACAGGAACAGGACTTTACTTCGCCTGGTGTTACAGCAGCAGGGTTTTAATTCGGATGGTGCTGCAGCAGCAGAATTTTATTTAGTTTGGTGCTACAGCAGTAATGCTTTAGTTCGTCTGGTCGTAGAACAGCAGGACTTTAGTTCGTCTACTGCTAAAGCAACAGGGCTTTACTTCGTCTGTTTCTACAACAGCAGGGTTTCAGTTCGTCTGGTCCTACACCAGCAAGCCTTTAGTTCATGTGTTTCTGCAACAGCAGGACTTTCGTTCGTGTGGGCTAAAGCAGCAGGGCTTTAGTTCGTCTGGTGCTAAAACAGCAGGGCTTTAGTTTGTCTGGTGGTACAGTAGCACTCCTTTAGTTTGTCTGGTGCTACATCAGCAATGCTTTAGTTCGTGTAGTCTTGCTGCAGCAAGGCTTTACTTCGTCTGGTACTAACGAAAAACAGCTTTACTTCCTCTGGTGCTACATTAACAGGGCTTCAATTTGTCGGGTGGTACATCGGAAGGGCTTTAGTTCGTCTGGTTCTACAACAAAAGGGTTTTAGATCGTTTCTTGCCAGTGCAGAAATGCTTAAGTTCGTCGTTCGTGTGGTGCTACAACAGTAGGGCATTAGGTCTTCTGAAACTAAAAACAGCAGTTATTTAGTTCATCTGGTGCTACACCATCAGGGCATTGGTTCGTCTCAAGCTAAAACAGCAGGGCTTTAGTTTGTTTGGTGTTACAGCAGCTGGGCTTTGATTCTTGTGGTGCTACAGCAGCAGGGCTTTAGTTCGTCTGGTGCTACAGCAGCAGGGCTCTAGTTTCTTCTGGTACTACAGGAGCAGAGCTTTAGATCGTCTGTTACTGAAAAGCAGACCTTTAGTTCGTCTACTGGCACAGGAGCAGGGACTAGTTCATCTCGTTCTAAAACAGCAGTACTTTAGGTCATTTATTGGTTCAGCAGCAGCGCTTTAGTTCGTCAGGTGCTACAGAAGCAGGGTCTTAGTTCGTCTGGTGTTAAAACAGCAGGGTTTATATTCGTCTGGTGCTAAACCAGCAATTCTTTAATTCTTCTGGTGATATAGCAGCAGGGAATTAGTTCATATGGTGCTCAAGCAAAATAACTTTACTTCGGCTGGTGCTACAGCAGCAGCGTTTTAATTCATCTAGTGCTACAACAGTAGGTCTCTAGTTCGTGCAGTGCTAAAGCAGCAGGGCTTTGCTTCGTCTGGTACTACAGCAGCAGGGATTTACTTCATCGGGTGCTGCAGCAGCACGGTTTTAGTTCGTCTGGTGCTATAGCAGGAGAATTCTAGATTATCTGGTGCTATAGCAACAGGGCTTTAGTTCCACAGGAGCTACAGTATTAGGACTTTAGTTCTTCTGGCGCTACAGCACAAATGCTTTAGTTCGTCTGGTGTTACAGCAACAATGCTTTAGTTCGTGTAACGATACAGCAGTAGGGTTTTAGTTCACATAGTGCTACAGCAGCATGACTTTAGTTCGTCAAGTGCTACAACAGCAGAGTTTTAGTTCTTGTGGTGCTACAGCAGTAATGTTATAGTTCGTCTGGTCCTACAGCAGCAGGAATTTAGTTCCTCTAGTGCTAAACCAACAGGGCTTTAGTCCGTCTGGTTCTACACCAGCAGGGTATTAGTTCATCTGGTGCTACAGTAACATGGCTTTAGTTCGTCAAGTGCTACAGCAGCAGGGTTTTAGCTCTTCTGATGCTACAGCAGCAATTTTTATTCATCTGGCCCCACAGCATCAGAAATTTAGTTCGTCTGGTGCTAAAGCAGCAGGGATTTAGTTCGTCTGGTGCTAAAACACCAGGGTTTTAGTTCGTCAGGTGCTAGATTACCAGCGATTTAGTTCGTTTGGTGCTACAGCAACTGGTCTTTAGATCTTCTGGTGCTAAAAGCAGCAGAGTGTTAATTCGTCTTGTGCTGCAGCAGCAGAGCTTTAGTTCTTATGATGCTACTACAGTAATGCTTTAGTTCGTCTGGTGCTACAGCAACAATGCTTTAATTAGTGTAATGGTACCTCAGCAGGGTTTTAGTTCGCCTGGTGCTTCAGTAGGATGGTTTTAGTTCGTCAAGTGCTACAACAGCAGAGTTTCAGTTCTTATGGTGCTACAGCAGTAATGTTTTAGTTCGTCTGGTCCTACAGCAGCAAGATTTTAGTTCCTCTAGTGCTAAACCACCAGGGCTTTAGTTCGTCTGGTTCTACACCAGCAGGCCTTTAGTTCATGTGGTACTACAGCAACGCTCCTTTAGTTCGTCTGATGCTACATCAACTATGTCTTAGTTCGTCTGGTCCTACTGAAACAGGGCTTTAATTCGTCTGGTATTAATGAAGAAGGGCTATACTTCGTCTGGTGCTACAGTAGCAGGGTTTCAGTTCGCCGACGGCAACAGGGTTTTAATTAATTTGTTGCCAATGCAACATTGTTTAAGTTAGTCTGGTGCTACACTATCAATGCTTTAGTTCGTGTGGTGCTACAACAGCAAGGCATTAGTTCGTCTCAAGCAAAAAGAGCAGATAATTATTTCGTCTGGTGCTACAGCAGCAGGGCTTTAGATCGTCTGTTGCTAAAACATCATAGCTTTAGATCGTCTATTACTAAACAGCAGACCTTCAGTTCGTCTAGTGGTACAGGAGCAGGGCTTTAGTTTATCTGGTGCTAAAATGGCAGGGCTTTAGTTTGTCTAATTGTTCATCAGTAGGGCTTTAGTTCTTCTGGTGCTACAGAAACAGGGCAATATTTTGTCTGATGTTACAACAGCAGGGTTTATATTCGTTTGGTGCTACAGCAGCAATGCTTTAATTCGTCTGGTGCTATATCAGCAGGAATTTAGTTCGTTTGATGCTGCAGCAAAATGGCTTTACCTCGTCAATTGCTTCAGCAGCAGCATTTTAGTTCTTCTGGTGCTAGAGCAGCAATACTTTAGTTCGTCTGGCCCTACAGCAGCAACGATGTAGTTCGTCTGTTTGCTAAAGGAGCAGGGCTTTAGTTCGTCTGGTGTTAAAACAGCAGCGCTTTAGTTCGTCAAGTGTTCCAACAACAATACTTTTCTTCGTCTGGTGCTACAGCAGCAAAGCTTTAGTTCGACTGGTGCTAGAGTAGCAGCGATTTAGTTCGTCTGGCGCTACAGGAACAGGACTTTACTTCGTTTAGTGCTATAGCAGCAGGGTTTTAATTCGAATGGTGCTGCAGCAGCAGAGTTTTAGTTCGACTGGTGCTACAGCAGTAATGCTTTAGTTCGTCTGGTCGTACAATAGCAGGACTTTAGTTCGTCTACTGCTAAAGCAACAAGGCTTTACTTCGTCTGTTTCTGCAACAGCAGGGTTTTAGTTCGTCTAGTTCTACACTAGCAGGCCTGTAGTTGATGTATTTCTGCAACAGCAGGACCTTCGTTCATGAGGTGCTAAAGCAGCGGAACTTTAGTTCGTCTGGTGCTAAAACAGCAGGGATTTAGTTTGTCTGGTGGCACAGTAGCACTCCTTTAGTTCGTCTGGTGCTACATCAGCAATGCTTTAGTTCGTGTGGTACTACTGTAACAAGGCTTTACTTCGTCTGGTACTAATGAAAAAGAGCTTTACTTCCTCTGGTGCTACAGTAACAGGGCCTCAGTTTGTCGGGTGGTACATCAGAAGGGCTTTAGATCGTCTGGTTCTACAACAAAAGGGTTTTAGTTCGTTTCTTGCCAGTGCAGCAGTTCGTCGTTCGTGTGGTGCTACAACAGTTGGGCATAAGGTCGTCTGGAGCTAAAAAAGCTGGGCTTTAGTTCGCCTTTTGCTAGAGCATCAGGGTTTTAATTCGTGTGGTGCTACAGCAGCAGGGCTTTAGATCGTCTGTTACTAAACAGCAGACCTTTAGTTTGTCTATTGGTAGAGGAGCAGGGTTTTAGCTCACCGGGTCCTAAACCAGCAGGGCTTTTGTTCGTCTATTGGTTCAGCAGCAGGGTTTTAGTTCGTCTGGTCCTACACCAGTAGTCCTTTAGTTCAATCGGTTTTGCAGCAGAGGGACTTTAGTTCGTGTGGTGCTAAAGCAGCAGGACTTTAGTTCATCTGGTGCTAAAACAGCAGGGCTTTAGTTCGTCTGGTGGTACAGCAGCACTCCTTTAGTTCGTGTGGTCCCACTGCAGCAAGGCTTTACTTCGTCTGATACTAATGAAAAAGAGCTTTACTTCAACTGGTGCTACAGTAGCAGGGCTTCAGTTCGTCGGGTGGTATATCAGAAGGGCTTTAGTTCGTCTGGTCCAA